>JADKLZ010001483.1:200952-215897 GCA_021533235.1 Biomphalaria straminea
ATGAAGCCTGCACTCTCGCGAGTGTATGATCCCTAGCCGACACTCGTTTGCTGGCACGTTGGTATGGCAGTTGGGAGTTTTAGTTGGAACAAGAGCCAAGAGCTGAGTAGACCAGACCGAGAGGACGCTTAATGGCCGTGCGGGACAGCTACGCCTAGCCATGGGCGCCCGCAGGATTTTTTGCACGGGGGTGCAAGTCGCCATTCATGGATCAAAGTCGTAACTACAACTTTTTTATTGCAAAAAATATTAAATAAAAGAAATGGCCACCACGCCACCCATACCTATATGATATTAAGTTCACACTAAATACTTGTTTCATGAAATTTAAAAAACTAACAATTTCTTAAGTTTATTTGTGAGGCCAGGGCATTAAACAAAAAAATGCTAACGTTGCCAAAACTGTCAATAACTTTACTACTGCATTGCGATGGACAGCCCGGCGATGAATGCTTATCTGCAGTGCTGACATTCTTCATAATGTAAACAAAACAAGTTGAAATGAGCATTATTATTGCTTGAAAAGCAATGAAGAAACGTTAATGAAGAAACTAACGCACAAAGTTACGTAATGTAATGTAAAGTAGTATTCTGTAATAACTCCCGAAATCCAAACACATTTTTGTTTGTTTTTCTCGGTGTGTCTGTCGACTACAAATTTTCGGTAACATACAACTGAATACCCCGTTTGCCTGCCAGCAGTCTCGCCTTTTTCAAGTTTTTTTTTATTATATCATTAGTGCCTGATGTTAAGTGGCCAATTATGCTAAGATTGACATACTGCAACATCATGGAAACTGGTTCATGAAAAGAGGAATAACTGACAATTAAACGACAAATAAGAAACACATGATAAGCAGGCACTGATTACACATGCAGTTTGTCACGTTTCACTTACAGCCATTATTTAAAAAACGCCAAGCAGTTAAAGATCTTCTCAAAGTTGTTATTTGTTATTTAAAGCGCGTTCTCAGTCAATTGTTTTTCACACAAAAGAGTTAATTTAGCATCAACGCTCTCTCTTGGGGCTGTTATGGAAGAAAAAGATAATCTTCTGGATGACACAACATTCAGGTCAATAATAATAAATTTCAGTATGTGAGACTCGCAACGGACAATGTCTGCTTTAGGATATTTTTTCACGAATCCTTGAATGAAAACAGTTTTAAATGCTACCCATCACAGGGCAGCCATCATAGCTTTGGCCGAATATTTTGTCCTTGTGAAAAATGTACATAATGTATTCGCTGATAATGAAGAGGACACAGGCAGTGCGTCTCTCTTAACAACAGTTACTAAACCAATGAATTCTTATCGAGTACAATAGCCATCAACAAATCCAACGCTCAAACACATCTCGTCGGTGCCAGAGATATCTGCATTTTATTAATGAAATATTAAGAAAATGCAGTTAATTCGTGCTACTGCTGCTCGTATATTTCTTGCTGCTGCCAGTGCTCCGTTGATACAAATCAACGTTTTGACGTGTTTAACCTGCTATCCCTGACCTCAACCGCAAGACATAAATACATTTACCAAGATAACCACACTCTTCAATCTTGTCCAAAGAAACTTTCACATATATCAAATCAAAAGACAGCTGGCAAGATTTTTTACATTTCATTTTCTAGGTCCTTACTAAATATAATGATAACTAATAATTATATGCAAATGAAAACAAATCGTTAAGACTAACGTGTTATAGAATATTGAATGGCAAGCGTACATGGTCGGACATTAACTACTTGCTCTTGCCTGTCATAGTCTATTACAACAATAGCTTATACCTATTAAATTATTATTTTAATGGTAGCACTACATGTTAAGTTGCTTCTTAAAAATTTAATTGATTTAAGGTGTAAAACGCTGGCTAAAATTTGGCTACCCAGAATTCAGAGGGGTGCAGATGAATGGTCAACCATTAATATCTGATCACGGTGGTGTTAGTGGTTCTCCAGGTCTCTGCTCCATTAAGTAGTGTTGGCTTAACAATGGTGTTAAAGAGCCTAATCTTGCTGGTGGTGCTTATTTCGCCAGATTCCCAGGTGTTCTTCAGCTGATGTAATGCCTGCTCGAGCTTTACCAATGCGGGTTCTGACATATGAATCCGTTCCTCCAGGGTGGTCTAGGATACTGCCGAGATAGGGGACGCTTTCCAGCTCTTCCAGCGCCTCACATTGGACTTTAATGGATGTGTTGTTGGATGCCTTTATCTTGGACACCTTGCTCTTCCCACAACGACGTCTCTCTTTTCCTGCGTCTGCTGTTGAGTGTGAGAAAGAAGAGCCAAGTCATCTGCAATGTCAAGGTCGTCTAGCTGTTTCCACAGTGTCCACTGTATACCGTTCCGCTTCTGATCTTTTGCTGTCTTCATGACCCAATCTATAAGAACTATAAGTCTGCTCTATGTAAATTAAGTTTAAAAGCATACAGTTTTGACAATCATAAAATACAAAAAAATTACAACCTTAGCTTTTGTACTTATGTACAAAGAAATATAAAAATAAAATCAAGGGAAAAGAATTGAGTCAGTAAAGTCAAGCAAAGCTTATATCAACTCACTCTGTCTGTATGGTAAAAAGTTTGCACACGTTATTTTCTGTTTGGTTGTTTGAACAAGGGAAAAAACTCGTACTTGACAGATGTATGGTATACGTTGAATTAGTCCCCTTGCAAAATCATTAACTTTTTTAAAAATGCATTTATAAAACGATCATCAAGAAACCCCTTTCTTCCCTCCCACTTTGATAATAACTGTTCCAGACGATAGGATCATAGAGAATTACGAAAGCTAAAAGCAAAACAAAACAAAAAAAAAGGTAAGTATATTTCTATCGCACAGCCGAGTTATATGTCTAGCTGAATTGAAAACATAATTACATGACTAATCCAATTGATACAATTACAATTAATATAAGCTTTGTTGTTGTTTTTTATCTCTTAAAATACCCTTTTTATTTTAATTTAGACCACTACCGGTAATTGAAACAATATTATTTTTGTTTTATATCTGCATTTAAGAGGAAACTAACAAAACGGATTATTTGTAAAATAATCTAACCACCTCAGCTATCCCTTGGTCTGTTGAATCACTTGGGTACCACACACGATCTGTCGACTGTCTTTCTCTATTCCTCTCTGTCTTTTTTGTCAAGGATAAATGAAATTTAGATCTTTAATGTTTTCTTGGAGGTTCAGCGAGTGCCGATTTAAATTATTCCGACATCGAATTCCAGCGGTGGTTGATTTTGAAACCAATACGATGCCAATGCCCACACATTCTCGTCGTATGACCTCTAAACCATCCATTCAAAGTTTTTTTTTTTTTCTCTTTTTTTTTTTGTTTTTCTTTTTGTTTCTTTTTGTTTCTTTTTTTTGTTTATTTTTTTTTCCTACTGTGGTTGATTTTGAAACCAATGCGATTCCAATGCCCATTCTCGTCGTATGACCTCAAAACCATCCACTTGAATTTTTTTTTTCTTGTGTTTTGATAGAGAATCTATTTTGATCTTTTGCCTGGCATTTTTTTCTTGTGACCAATAGGACTACGTCTTGTTCTGTCACACTATACATTATTCTTATTTGTGGGAGGGGGCCAACCAAGATATTCTTGAACCCGGGCCCTGATCTGATAGGAGTGTACTACAACTGTACTCCAGTCTCCTGAGGAAGCACTACTTGTTCAGTTGCTACTTAGATTTTAGTTGATCTGATGTGCAAAAAATTGGCTAGAATTTGGCTACTCAGAATCCATGAGGTGCAAGTGCACCTCTTTGCACCCCCCTGCAAGCGCCCATGCGCCTAGCCCAGTTCCGAGTCGGGCACTGTCCAATAGGCGTGTACTTTGGACGGTGGAAGTAGAATTACGACACACGGTGCCGCTATTGCGTCGAGGACGATGAGACAATAGAGCACATTCTTTAGGAATGCCGAGCTCTGCAGGAGGGACATGGAATTGAGATAGAGAATACTGGTCCATGTGCGGCAAAAGGTCTGTCCTTGTAAGGAGATAAGGCAACCTTACAACTCACTGCCTGCTTCCTCCTACGTGCTCTAAGGGAGTAATTCTCAGCATAGTTCGCTACTAATGGGGTTTCTGATTCGGTGGCTGTTGTCCTCCAAGATTTGTCCAATTTCGCTGAGACATTTTTGTTCAAAAAGTTCGTTTAAATATGGTAGTTTAGTTTTGTGCGGGATGTTTTTATGCTTTTTATACGGTTGTCTAAAAGAGGCGCAACACTCTAGATCAGCGTTTCCTTGTTCCTCAATTAACGGAACAGCTAGCCAGGAAAACCAGTGACTTAATGGCAGAATTTAATTAAGTCACTGGTAAATATGCATGACTGAATGCATGACGCGTATGACGTAATCATCTTCTTTTCTGAAGTAACGTCTGTATTATATAAGATAAGATAAGATGAAAATAACGACTAATTAATTGTTTGTTTTAAATTATGTCCAAATTATGCATACGAAATATATTTTTTCTCTTAAAAACGAAACATTTTTTTAATGTAGTAGTTAGTACAAAAGAACTTAACTCAGCAATAAATGTATTTAAAAATGACAAAACCTGAAACCGTTTGCATAAATGTGTTAAAAATATGGTAAATTCTCACTATACCCCCCATATATAGTGCTCGCGAATCACAGGCTGAGAACCCTTGCCTTAACTGGTCGTAAAGGAGCCTTTTAAAGGGCCTACGTATTTCACACTTTTCTAGGCAGTTTCACTTTAGGATGCACCGGCCATGGCGATTTAATTTTGATGTATCAATTTCAAGAAATCTACTGCCAAGGCTGCCAAGGTAGGAAAAACTGTCTGTTTTCTTCTGTTAAATGCTAAAATTAGTTTAGTATAAATGTTGTTTTTTTGTTGTTGTTTTTTTTTTGTTGTTTTTTTACAACCAAATCTATTAAATCACTATGTAGTTCTACATTTATTAAATGTATTTTGGCTTTAAAATACTCGAAGACGCAAACCTTTATTATTAAATTTTATGTTTAGTTGACTAAAACGCAAAACGGAAGCCAAAAGAAATAAATAAACAAAGAGCAGATTACTGTGATTAACTTTGAAATCTAGAGATAGACTCAACTCTAGTATTGTAAGTTTTAGACCTAGATCTAGATCTATTCTATATCTAGATTCACTAGAATTAGACTAGATCTAGATATAGATCAAGATCTATACCAAAATTTCTATTATAATTAGTATTATCTAGCCCTAGTGCCATTCATTAACATTAGAATCTATAGATAATAGTAATAAATAGACAGTTGAGTATGAGTATGTCAGAGTAATAGTCAGTATTAATATTATAGCAATACTCAAATACTGCCAATAGTGAATAGAATAGTAATTATAGTATAGATTTAATTTTAATAGATGACAGAGCCATTAGTCACCGTTTTAGTGGCATTACTATGATTAGTATTAGTTAGATTTGATTAGTCACAGTCAGACTAATCATCTAGATTCTCTAGTCTAGATCTAGAATTAGAGCAGCATGAAACGGTTTGCCTGAAATGAATTTGAATGTCGAAGGATTGAATTTGAAGTTCAATAATGAAGGAAAACTGACTTTTTTAAATTACAAAAGTTATTGATTAGCATGCATGACTTTTAAAGTTAAACGACTAGACTCTAGATGCGTAGGAGGTAAAAATCTTCTCTTTTGAATTAATGTAATATATATAATAATAATAATATACAAGGACTCAAGATAAGACTGATAAGACTAAGACTGAGTAAATAAGAGTTACTAGGTAGTGACGAGTGTAAATAATAGATTAAATAAATTATCAATCATACAACACTGTGTCTGTGAATCTAGAATTATATTATATAGATTTCTATAAAATTGATCTATTTTATACATTAGACATTATCTAGAATATATAATGTAGTATCTAGATCTAGTTTATTCATGTTATCTATACTTATTTAACTTATTTACACTGTCTACTAAATCTGTATATTATATATAATCTGGACTTGTATATATATGTACTATTAGATTCCATATGTCTAGTCTTCATGTACACTCTACATTTAAAATATTCTAGGACTAAAAATATAACTATTGTTTAAACTTTTTTTTTTTAACATATTTATATAAATTTAGTTTGTTTTGTTTACATTTTTGGGGCATTTCTTCAGAATTGAATATTATTACATTCTAGCCTAAACCTTGTTAAAGATGTCAGCATCCAGGACCATTGAGAACAGAATCCAGACTGCATATACCTATATGCATGAAAGTAGCGCTATACTAAAGCTATAATTAATTAATTAATTATGTTGGAACTGATCTAGAGATATATTATATTTTTTAATTGCCCCTTAAAAATTCAACCTATTTTTAAACTAAATTAATTAACACAGTACCCGATCAGGACCTAAAAACCTTAATTTACTGATCCACTTCATAGATTAATCTCATCAGTTTTCATTTACACTTAGAATTTTTTTTTTTCATCATCATCAAACTCCATTTAAGTGAGGGCTTGAAAGGCTCAAATTCTCAATTGCAAAAGCCCTGGACAGAAACCCTGCTGTTTTGTGTAAAGTGCTTATATGTCACCATAAAAATCAAGAATTTGTGGTTTTCAGACTGAGACTTGTTATACTTTTACAAGTGATGTAGGCCTACATCTAGTCAGGTCATTTGAGATTCTTTATATACTGATATTGTCACCTGCCAGAAATTATTATTTTCCATATTACTACCTTTTGGTCTTACAAGGTCCTTGGATTGTTGTTATATTTATCTAATCAATTTTTTTTTTAAATCAGTACTTGTAGTCAAGATCTGGCTAACTTAGATATGTGATGGTTATGTAGTATGCACTCTAGATTGTCAAGGTCCTGGATTCAAACCCTACCCCCTCCCTATCCTGTGGGGATTTTGGTTGGCATTATTAGAATTTATTTATTTTTATTCTCAAGAAACACCTGAAACATGTAAAACAAACAACTTGGCAGGATTATAATTTATATGATACAGCTGTTAATTGTTGTTTTTTTCTTTTTCTTCTAGTAGGTTATATAAAATCAATCATTGACACATGGCGCTGTGTCTCAAGCAAACCTGTTTAATTCAAATCAAAAGTTTGATGCAGGCTGTCTGCCAAAGATTTCTGTATACCAGGGTATCTGAAAAGTTCTATGTGAATGGGCTGAAGCAATTGAGAGACACATGTTATAAGCACAGCTTTTGTAACAGACAACATCGACCTTGTGTTAATCAGTTCAGACATGTTCACAGTTCAGTAAAAACTGATACACTAGTGGATGAACAGAATTCTCAAGAAAATAAACAATCAAAAAAGGAAGTCGAGCATGTACCTGTAATGGTGACCGAGGTCTTGGAACTATTACAATTGAAAGAGGGCCAGGTGTGTATCTTTTGTTTAAATGTATTGACATTGTCCTGACATATATTTATATATATATATATCTAATATAAAGCAGAAAGTAAGGTGTATGTATGTATGTCCTGCATAGAAATCTTGGTAAAACTTGGCATAAATTTTCCCTTAAATCATGGCGGAGACCATAGGTTATCACTACTATATTGCTCACATCTGCAATATTTTAAGTTTTAATATGACTGGCTGGTATTGCCATCTAAGCATTAGAAATAGAAATAAACTCTATAAAATAAGAAATAAACTCTATAAAATTCTAAATGCTGCTGGTAAAGTCATTGGCAAAAAACAAAACCCATTTGTTTGAGACAAACATCCAGAAAAGAGCTAAAAAGATTCTAGAAGTAAAAAATCACCCTTTGGATCAAGATTTTGTGATTTTACCATCACAAAAGAGATACAAGACACTGATAGCAAAGACTGACAGACACAAACACTCTTTTGTTCCCCTGGCAGTCAAATCATTAAATAGAAACAATTTGATACACTTTTTCACATATAAATTTTGAGTGAGTCAGGTATTAATGTACATTTTCTTTTTTTATAGTTACAATGTTTTGTTTGGAGTAATGCACCAACTCTAAGACAAATTTACTCACAGGCAATAAAGATTATTATTATTATTTTATGTTATGTATCTCTATTAAAAATGAAACTTTAAATTAAACAAATTGGATAAACCAGTTTTCACAGTATTTTATATTTGATATTAATATTTTAATATGTCGGCTGAATGGGTAAACCCATTTTCACTATCTACTCTTATTTTCATTACAAAATGGGTAGATCAGTAATACCAAAATTAAGGCCCGCAGTCCGCAAGTCTAATCCAGCAAGTATATATATATATATATATATATATATATATATATAATATCAGGTGGCCGAGCCTTGCTCGGTTAATTAAATGTCCTGCCCAGCCTGACTGTCGGACAATAAGAAGTTCATGCCGGCTTTTGCCATCCATCCATCCCAGTGGTGCTACAGCCCGTGGTCTGCTTTTAGTTTTACACATCCCTTCATTCGTATCTCTAAACGCGTTCTTGTTTGGAAAGAAATATTTTAGTGTTCTAGGGTAAGCCTAGTGACGTAAGCAGCGTTTTTTCCGTTTACGTCATGGAAAACTTTCATTCATAAATTATTCTAACCAAAATTAATGGTCTGCTTTTAGTTTTACACATACCTTCATTCATATCTCTAAATGTTTGCAAAGAAATATTTTAGTGTTCTAGGGTAAGCCTAGTGACGTAAGCAGAGTTTTTCCCGTTTACGTCACGGAAAACTTTCATTCATAAATTTTCCATTTCATTCATAAATTATTCTAAGATTGAGACATTTTCATATCGAAATAACGGTCGAACTCGAGTTTTCCCGATGTGCCCAATGAGCTGAAAATTTTTTTCTCAATAATATGCAGATACGTTGAAATTTTAAAGAAAATCGTTAGAGCCGTTTTCGAAATAGAAGAAATATATATATATACAAGAATTGCTCGCTTAAGAGTATAGATATAGATTTTCTGACTAATTGCTATTGGTGATTATGGTCTGTAAAGGTTAGGTTTGTGTAGCTCTACATAGAGCTTTTCTTGGAGTAGCTTGAAACAAATTATAGCAGAGATTTGATTGCATAATTTATTAGACTTGTTATCTACTTGAACAAGCCAGTGAGTAAAAACACTACAAATCTTAGTGCTGATAGTATTTTTAGAAGCAAGTATATTGGCTTAACTGATAGAATATTCTTCACTACACTCTTTATTTGTAAAGCTATTTCAAGAAAATCCTGGGGATTCTTGTATGCAGTGTTCTTGTTGTTGTTTTTTTCAACCTATTATTCCTTTGCAGCAATCCACTTTTTATTCTGGCCTATTTGAGAATATTCTTCATCACACTCTTTGTTTGTAAATCTATTTCAAGAAAATCCTGGGGATTCTTATATGCAGTGTTCTTTTTTTTTTTTCAACCTATCTATTATTCCTTGCAGTAATTCACTTTTTATTCTGGACCTAGTTACTTCTAGGATCAGAATATCTAGGGAAAGTTGCCAATATACATTTTAGGACTTGCCTGACAAGAAGTCTTAATCTGTCATCACATTTTGATTGTAGTATGTTGATGGTATGTAAATCAGTAACAAGTTTTATTTAGATATATATGACAATATGGGATTTTCCCATCATCTGCCTCACTGACAACTTAAAAGCTCATTAAATATAAATTTCTGTTCTTTATAAGTGGCATTGTGGAGTGGGGAAGTGCAAGCCTTTGTACAGTGGAGTCTCAAGTTAAAATCCCAGTGAAGACTCTGATTTTGAACTTCGGGATCTTTATGTCGGCCCAGAATCTACCCAGCTGAGATACGTTGGGACTGTGAAGGGGGTTGGTTGTGTTTGGCTGGTCACATGATACCCTGGTTAATTATGGGCTATAGAAACATGAGTTTTACATAATTAGCTTTCCATAGATCTCAAGGTCTGAAAGGGGTACCTACTGTCCTTTCTGTTTGACTTCCATCCATCCCAGTGGCGCTACAGCCCATGAAGGGCTCTGGCCTGCTTGCACACATCTTTCCATTCAGAGCTCTTCTGGGCCTTTCGTCTCCACGCCCTAACCCCAAGCTGTTGCAGATCTGCTTCCACATCATCAATCCAACGCATTCGGGGTCTGCCTTTGTGTCGCATGCCTTTTGGTTTTTGTTTGTACACGATTTCACACCTCTGTTATCTGGCATTCTTTCAAGGTGACCTGCCCAACGTAGTCTGTTCTTTTTTATTTCAGTCACTATTGGTGGGTCCTCATACAGTTGATAAATCTCATGGTTAGTTCTGTTTGACTTACCTTTCTCATAATTTATGATAGTATAAATTGGAATTCATCTATTGACATCCTTTCTATTTTTCAGCTGATAGTTGACATGACATTTGGAGGAGGTGGACATGCTAAGGAAATTCTGAAGCATACTCCGAATATTAATTATGTGGCTTCAGACCGAGATTCCTTTGCTTATAACAAGGCAGTTGAGTTAGCAGCATCACTGAAGTAAGTTGTGACACTATTTTAGGATTATGATTCTTAGGGAACTCTGGGCAACTCATGCAACAATAGAAAAAAATACAAAAGTGCAAATGTTAGAAATGATCTAGAACTGTTAACCTGATTCTTTTTATATTTACTCTTTACTAAATGTTTTACATTTACTCAATATTATCTTCATCCCATACATCTTACTGTAGAGAGAAATGAGCAGATAGGTTCTCATTGTGCTTAGTTTGACGTTTTTACCCATCAGGCAGCTTGGTATTTTTTTTTTAGTATGATGTACATTTTTTATGAAATCAATGATTAGACAACTCTTCCTCAAACAATTGTGGAATAAGTCTCTTTGTCTCCCATTAAAAGTATTTGTGTACCAAGCAATGGTTCTCAGAGACTTTTGTATGGACCTGGAGATGAAGCCCTCTACAGCTACAAGAACATTCTATTTTTATGTGTATGTACTATTGTATTCTATTATAGTGTGTGTGGTGGTTGAGTGGTAAATCACTTGGCTTCCAACTTGAGGAGTTTATCTTCAAATAGATCAAGTTGCCCTGCGCTCAATGGACTCAATTCTTCTAGTGATGCCACATTTCTCCTTAAAAAAATGTGGTCTGCTGTCTTTTTCAGTGCATGCCCCAAAGGTTTTGAACTCACTCCCCATTGATCTGAGACAGACAGCATGCTACACTACATTCAAGAACATTAAGACCTATCTGTTCCAAAACTTGTTTAGATTAGTTTGTCATTTTAGGTTTGTGTGTTTATATTTGCAATGTTACCACAGCGCCTTAAGCCTACATTTTTGTTTGTTAACAGAGCTTTAGGAATAAATTATTATTATCACAACGAATCTACATAAGGATCAATAAAACAGCCTTCACTTTGAAACACATGATTTTTTGTTGTAAACTTGTCATGTCACTAGCTGAAGACATTCAATAGCAAGCATTTGTCTCATACATCCTGTCTTTTACTTTGTGATTTTATTTGTTGGACTGGTTCAACTGGTATAGTAAATAAACCATTTATTTTCCTTCAGTTGTGGAAAGATGTGGCCAGTACTTGGCCGTTTCTCTGAGATCTCAACAAATTTACACAATCTGGGAATACAGCCGGGTCAAGTGGATGCATTTCTGTTTGATCTTGGAACATCATCTTTTCAATTTGACTTTCCACATCGAGGATTCTCCCTGAGTAAAAATGGACCACTTGACATGAGGATGGATGGAAATAGGTAAAGCTGTGTATATAAGCTTACTTGGAGTCTTTGACTGTTAACTCTGATCAAATGGATGCTAAAACTATATCATTTTTGTTTCCAATAAACCAGCTAATTAACCAAAGCACTAAAATTTATTTCTGAAAAGTATTTCTAAATCATTTCTTAAAAATAATTTGTTGCTTACTAATTATTAATTTTTTATCTATTTATTTATTGTTTTGTTTTGAGAATTCCATACTTTTAAGAGCTTCAAAAAGAGTGACATTTTACTCTTCAAAATTTAATAATTTTAACATTCTAGTGCAGTGGCTGAGTGGTTAAACGCTTGGCTTCCAAAGGTTTGAATCTTGATGAAGACTGGGATTTTGAATTTCGAGATTTTAGGGCACCCCTGACTCCATCCAACTCTAATGGTTACCTGAGTTTAGTTGGGGAAAGTACAGGCGGTTGGTCATTGTAATGGGCACATGACACCCTGCTTGTTAACCTTTGGCCTAAGAAACTGATGACCTTAACCTCATCTGCCCTATAGATTGCAAGGTCTGAAAGTGGAACTTTTAAATGTTTGGATACCTCCCACATGGCAGCTGACAGGGTTGAACCTGGGGAAAATAGAGATGATGGTCCAGAGCACATACCACACGACCAGCCAGCCACATAAGGATGAACATGATGAAGTGCACGAAGAATATGATTGACATCGTCCCATCCCCTTGTGCGGTTGACACAATGTTGTTGTTTTTTACATAGTATACCAGTGACTTATTTCACATTGCATTGGGCTGTGTTTAAACCTTTGAAAAATTGAGATGATACCCCAGAGTGCACACCACGCAACTAGGTGGCCATCTCTTTGTCAATAACACTTGCTTAATATTTCGTCTTTCTAGCTTTTATTTTTGCAGCTTGAACTATATGCATTGTTCTGCTATTCTCAGAATTTAGTCTAGATTTTTAAAAAATTATGTATGTCAAACAAAAACTTTTATTACAAAACAAAACAAAATATCCTGGATAAATTTGTTAAGATTTATATTATTATAACATAATCAAATTGAGTCAGCCATTTTGTCTATTACATTTTTTCTTTTGGTTCTGTTGTTCCAGATTCCCAGATCAGCCAACTGCGGCTGACGTGGTCAACACTTTGGATGCCTCAGACATTGAGCACATACTCCACAAGTACGGAGAGGAAAAGAAAAGTAAACTCATCGCCCATGCCATCGTTGAAGCCAGATATGCTTACGGAAAGTTCACACACACAAAACAGCTGGCAGAGGTCGTACACAATGTTTTCACCAGGTAAACTTTGACCTCTGTTACTCTTTGTTCCACCAATAAAGAATTTATTTGGCCTTAACTTTGAACATTTATTTGGAAGATGCATTTCTGGTACGGGTGAATTGAGATACATAAACGTTGAATTCTTTACACATGAGCGAACGTCAAAAGATAAATGTGGAACGTCATAAGATAAATGTGGAACGTCAACAGATAAATGTGGAAATTTCTAAAAAAAAATAAAATCTTCAACAATAAACGTGTTTAATTCAGAATGGGCCACAGTCAAGTCTCTGTAGCTAAACAATGTTTTGAACGTACAATCTTGATGCTAGCTGTATGTAATCTAGAAAACCCTATACCATCTCTGTTTATATGGCATCACTATTATGTTCAAAGTCCATAATCTATGGTGTTTCATGAAGCTGACAGGAGATACAAAACTTTTTTTTCTACAAGTATAAGGCGCACATGATTCTTTTTGTTTTTCCATTTGTTTTGAAAGTTGAATTGAGCTTTAATGTACAAATACATAAGTGCAGCCTAATTAAATACTCAGATAAGAGCATGTTTCTTACTGTATATTCTAGGACAGCTTTTAGAAATGCTTTTTTCTTCCATACTGCCATTACAGCAAGAATCGTATTGCAATAATTTAGTAGAGTTTAAGAGAATCGGATTGCAATAATTTAGTAGAGTTAAAGAGAGTCGGATTGCAATAATTTAGTAGAGTTTAAGAGAATCAGATTGCAATAATTTAGTAGAGTTTAAGAGAATCAGATTGCAATAATTTAGTAGAGTTTAAGAGAATCAGATTGCAATAATTTAGTAGAGTTTAAGAGAATCGGATTGCAATAATTTAGTAGAGTTTAAGAGAATCGGATTGCAATAATTTAGTAGAGTTTAAGAGAGTCGGATTGCAATAATTTAGTAGAGTTTAAGAGAATCGGATTGCAATAATTTAGTAGAGTTAAAGAGAATCGGATTGCAATAATTTAGTAGAGTTTAAGAGAATCGGATTGCAATAATTTAGTAGAGTTTAAGAGAGTCGGATTGCAATTATTTAGTAGAGTTTATTAGAATCAGATTGCAATAATTTAGTAGAGTTTAAGAGAGTCGTATTGCAATAATTTAGTAGAGTTTAAGAGAGTCGGATTGCAATAATTTAGTAGAGTTTAAGAGAGTCGGATTGCAATAATTTAGTGGAGTTTAAGTCTTTAATTAACTGGATTATCTTATCTTCTTATAAAATACAGACATTGCTTTAAAAAGATTATTAGGTCCTAAGGGTGTTAGATTAACTCTAAGATCATTTTTTTTTTAATTAAGATTAAAATGTGAATCTGCTGAAGGATAGACTGAAAAAATGAGTTGCAGATCTCTGTAGATGTATGTTGATTATGAGAAACTAGTACGCTAAAGCTTTTTTTCAAGTGAGATTTCTGTAGTGCACTGTTTTTCAAACCTGATATTAGTTAGGGAAAAGTAAAGGTGGTTGGTTGTTTTGCTGGCCACATGACACCCTCGTTAACCGTGGACCACAGAAACAGATGACCTTTTCATCATTCGCCCCCCCCCCCCGGGAGGTCGCAAGGTCTGAACTTAACTTTTAATTTACTTAATAAACTGTGTTTTTACAGATGTTCTCCATGCAATCATTTATATTAATTATTCTATATTTCAGTGATGTGTTTCGGCAAGATAAATTGTCCAGACCTGCCCACCTGGCAACGAAAACATTTCAAGCTCTTCGAATATTTGTGAATGACGAGCTAAATGAAATCAACAATGGTCTTCACATTGCCAGGCATTACTTGAAAAGCAACGGACGCTGCGTGGTGATTTCCTTTCACTCCTTGGAAGACCGAATCGTGAAAAGACATTTCCATGACATTGACATGGATCAAGAGTCCAACATCACGCTTCACCACCACTTCCGTAACGCCAACTTGACCTTTGACATGGAT
>JADKLZ010001483.1:215907-227619 GCA_021533235.1 Biomphalaria straminea
TTTTTTTTTTTACAAATATATTTTATTTAAAAAACATTAACTAAAAGTTATTTCTCTTAGAATGTCTCTAGACTATTCATCTTCTGTTTGAAGACCTCAACTTAAGAAAACATAAGACTTTAACCTTCCTTCATCAACTCTTTTTAAACAAATATTTAAACCTTCACACTTTTGTTGGCAAAATAAAACATTTTTTTGTTTCTCACGGTTACTTCGTTAAAATAAAGTTTGTTTTTGTCTCTTAAATGTAATCCTTCAGAATGCTAAATCAAAATACTGTAACAGTATATTGGTTTTGGTTGCATGATCATTGAGATTATTGCCCCTTTTTAAAATATTTGCTGCTTTTCCATTTAATCTATCCCTGCAAAAGAGAGGAGGGATTGTTCGTAATTATCTCCTGTTTCTACTTATACCTTGTTTACCGTAATCAATAATCAAGTTTTTTAAAGTTTAAATAATAAAACACCGACATCAGTTTATTTGTCTACCAGCAATTGGGTGCTATGCATGACTGAATGCATGACGCGTAGGACGTAATCATCTTCTTTTTTGAAGTAACGTCTGTATTGTATAAAATAAGAAGATAAGATTCAAGTTTCCGAATGTGTAAAATGTAGAAACAAAATTAAACCTGGCATAGAACAATGACAGGCTTTTACAAAAAAATGAAGCCAAAACGATTATTCTTTAAATCTACAAATGAAAAGAAGCAGCCGGTATCGTCTTATTTCAGAGGCTGTCAGTTTCAACTAGACCTACACAGACATACAATTATCGTAAACTGTTTTGACAATTGTTAGAGATGTCTATTGGGTTTAAATACCTAGATTTTCTGTTTAAAGTTGACTAATTGGTTAATTTTGTTTTTATTGAAAATGTCTTGTCCGTGCCAATTAAGAAATTGTGCATAGTAGTAATAGTCTCAACTTGATCCGAGAATGGGTGTGGGAGAAATAACGTGTACAAACTTTGTATCAAATACAGACAGTGAGTTTATAGATCTAGAAGCTTGATACAAAGTTTAGATGTAAGCATTGGGAATATGGACCGAGTGTCCTTTTTAAAAGTATTATTATGTTGTTGTTTTCAATTATTTGGTTTTCTGAGTTTTGGACATCGGTTCAAAGATAAGGTAATCAGGTCCTAGCCCAAACCTACTGCAGGGGGTCACGTCAGGGAGGGTTTGAACTCGGGACAGTGCGAAACGCTTATCACACGACCAGGCAACCATTCACAACTTCTTCTGTGGCATTTTACGTCTCGAGAGACGATCTTTTCCCCTTGCAAGCTCTTGTGTGACTAAAGAGGCCGATCATTGATACACAGCTGCGATCGCAGGTTGGGCATATGTAGTCACCAGGCGCCGTTGCATTTTCACCCTTCTTTCTGCTTCTGTTGTGTATGGCATCTGCAATCAAAGACCCTTCCTTTATGCTCTCTCTCTCCATGTGGATCTATCTCTTCCCAGTTGCTGGTGTCGATCTTAAAGAGCTTCATGTCCCGTTTGCATACATCTGTATAACGTAAAGTGGGCGACCAGCGTCTCTTCTGCCTTCTATTAGATCGCCATACAGAATATCCTGTGGAAGTCGACCTACTGGCATTCTACGAACGTGGCCAAGCCAGCCAAGGCGTCCGCTACTGATAACAGAGCGGATGTCCTGGCAGCCTGCTCTTCGTAGCACTTCCGCATTGTTTATCTTATCTTGCCACCTTATTCTAAAGATCCGCCTTAGGCATCGGAAGGGGAAGACATTCAGCTTTTTTTTCCTGCCATGAGTAGGTTGACCACGTTTCACTTCCGTATAGCAAAGTGCTCAATACACAGGTCCGGTAGACTAGGGCTTTAGTACTGACCATCCACAAGGTCACCAAGATATCTAATAAAAAATATTTTTTAAGAAAATCAACTCCTACTTTATGTCACCTTCACTTATCCCTTAGTCTGTTGGACAGTTGGGGCACCACACCAGACTTATCGACCGTCTTTCTCCTTTCCTCTCTGTCTTTTACTTTGGCAGGCTCGTCCATCTTTTTGTTGTCTCCCAATTGCTTTCTCTGTCTGCCTCGTCTTCTTTGTCCTGGTACAGTTCTAATGAGTTGATTAAACATTGATATTGTTATAACCCTATTGGCGACGCAATTGGGTTAACTGTGTGTGATCAGCTGACATTTGTGACACAGGCCAGCAATACAGTTTAGCATGCTATATCAAAGGGCAAGGGGCAGTACTGGCGTTAGCTTTGCACGAAAATATGACCACTGTTGTGGTCATCTGATCATAAGCCTGCATCTACGAGAGACACAGTGTGTAAGAACAGGACACGGAGGAGACAGGGATTGTTAGTCTGTCATGAAATCGGTCCTGGTTGAGTCCTCAAGTGTTATGTACCAGTCCACATTGATCTGTCGTGCAGATGTCCGCCATAAAAAGAGGCTCTTTGAGGAACGGTGGGTGTATGTTTGTTTGGGCTTTCTTTCATCCCCGTCACTGCAATGGACTCGTTCCTTGGGCATCCCGACGGTTTTTTCCCTTCTTCTTCCAATTGGCGTAATCGTCTGCTCTGACGACCATTTCCCAAAGCACCACGGGAAGGCTTAATTTTTTAAATTTTTGTTTAAGCATTGTCTATGGATTTTTACTAAGTTTTAATAATATATGTCATAGTTAATTTTCTTCAAGAAAATGGGAATAAAAAGTAGCCAATTGCCAACATGTAACTGGTCTTTAATATCATGCATGAAAGATATTTTATCTTAGCTTACAGGTACATTGCCATACAGATATACATAATAAACCGTGACGAATAACAAGCACCGACACTGACCTAGGTAGAAACTGGTCTCATTATTTCCTCATCTGTGCTTAGAGAAGTGGGGAGAGGGCTGTGAGTACAAACTATTGCTTGATGCCGCCGTAAACAAGAGTGCCGGGCTGATTACACACCATCGCTACAAGTGTTACTTTGATTGCTCGTCTCAGCACTACTAGCGCCGATAAAAGGGTGGGGATATATATTAAAGTGAATGGGTTTTGCTTTGATTTGTGGTTGTAAAAAAAATAGATCCTTGTTGACTAGATTGTATTTAACTGTTGTCAAATTAATGTCTACAGATTTATATCGTTTACTTAAAAAATCTGTATCACCCACAAACAAAAGCAAACATGGCTGCCTCAAAGAGCAACACGTAATTGTGTTGCGTCGACAAATTAATTTTCATATTGTTTTGCTAATTAACTGGAACTTCACGTTTTACATTGCCACTGTACTGTATGTAAGATGTTTTTCTTTCGGCTTTCGGTGATTGGGTCATGTACCCTTGACCTTGACCTATCTAAAGTATTTAACCAGGACGGGATCTAAGACTGAAAATGCCCTAAGCTAATGGACCTCGGAGGCGCGGTGGCTGAGCGGTAAAGCGCTTGGCTTCTGCACCGGGGGTCCCGGGCTCAAATCCTGGTGAAGACTGGGATTTTTATTTCGGGATCCTTGGACGCCTCTGAGTCCACCCAACTCTGATGGGTATCTGACATAAGTTGGGGAAAAGTAAAGGCGGTTGGTCGTTGTGCTGGCCACATGACGCCCTCGTTAACCGTATGCCACAGAATCAGATGACCTTTACATCATCTGCCCTATAGACCACAAGGTCTGAAAGGGGAACTTTAATGAATCTCATTCACCAATCGAAAACAAACAACATTTAGTCACGTGATAATATTGATAAAACAAGTGTGAAAAACTGTCACGTGATAGCCATTGTGTATTACAAATTAGATCGTAATTTCTAAAGAAGAAATAGAGAATCACGTTTGTCGTTTGGTCTTCTCGGTGGTCTCGGGTTCAAAACCTGCCCGTTACCACCCCCGTCGTCCTGCGGGAGGTTTGGACTAGGAAGTCAATTATCTACAACTCTGAAGGAACATCCGAAACGTAACAAAAAGTTCCCCTTTCAGACCGTGTTCAGATGATGTAAAGATCATGTGTTTCTGTGGTGAAATAAACTGAATTAACACATAACCTTATAAACAAGGCTTTATTACAATAAAACTCGACTGCTACACACAATAACATAGTACAGACTGGTCACGATTCACAGACTACGATAATGCGAACACGATTACAAATACAAGCACGATTACAAACACGGGTAACACAAAAGTCCATTTAACAATCACTCCATTCACCCCTCCTTTATTTCTTTCTGGGTCTTAGGTTATACCCATGAGTAGGAAAGGAAGGATTCGGAGTTGTCTCTGGCGTAGACCTTTCTCCTTGCAGGTCGTAACAGTTCTGAACCGGTACGGGACTTGAGTCAATATTGGCTTCTGGCATTGGGTGACTCCCCTGTGAGTCACTGATGACTTCTGGCTGGTTGTGCATCCTTGGGTTAGGGCTCTGTGAATTGCTAAAAGCTTCAGGCACGTAGCGACTCCCTGGTGAGAGATCCAATGAGTCACCGACCTCTTCAGGCAGAATACCGTTCTCTGGTTCGAGAAAGTCATTTGTGGAACTTTCCTTCGGCGCCAGGTGCCTAAGCGACACCGTCTCTTCCCGGCCGTTTGGAAATCGTATATGGGCGTACTGCGGGTTGCAACTAAGAAGTTCAACCTCTTGTACCAATGGGTCAAATTTTGAAGATCTTACAGGTGATTTTAGTAATACCTTCCCTGGGTTCTGTAGCCAAGTAGGCAAGGATGTTCCTGTTGGCGATCTTCTGTTGAATTTGAAGATCCGTTCATGTGGAGTTTCATTAGTAGAAGTACACAGTAATGATCGAATTGAATGAAGTGCCTGAGGCAGCACACATTCCCACTGTGATAGTTCCATTTTCCCTGAGTCCAATGCTAATGAAATAGCCTGCCACAATGTTTTATTCAACTTTTCTATTTGTCCATTGCCTCTTGCATTGTAGGCCGTTGTCCTGCTAGTTGCAATGCCCTTAGAATGTAGATATTCTGTAGTTTCTGTGGACATAAATGATGTGCCACGATCAGAGTGGATGTAACTGGGTGTTCCGAAGAGGAAAAATAACTGGTCGAAGCACTTAATCACTGTCTTAGAGGTCATATCAGGACAGGGAAAAGCGAATGGAAACCGTGAATATTCGTCAATCATTGTTAACAAATACTTGTTACGAGTGGCTGATGGCAAAGGACCTTTAAAGTCAACACTTATTCTCTCAAACGGCTGTGTGGCCTTTATGAGCGTGCCTGCAAATTCCTTATAGAATTGCGGATTAATTCTATTGCACGTTTTGCATTGTTGAATGGTCTGTCTAACCTCTTCAACCGAGAAAGGCAAGTTCTTTGACCTGACATAATGTAGAAGTCTAGTAACACCCGGGTGGCACAGATATTCATGGTACGTCTTTAGGTTACTATGTCTTGACATGGCTGCACAGTGCCCTCTAGACAAGGTGTCTGCTGCTGTGTTTGCACTCCCAGGTCTATATTGGATATCAAACTTGAAACCGGCTAATTCCAATTTCCACCTTTGTATCTTATCGTTTTTAATTTTCCTGCTATGAGTGTCCTTGAAAATGAATGAAATAGATCGTTGGTCGGTAACGAGGGTAAAATAGTTACCGCACAAATGATGTCTCCACTTTCGTATGGCTTCAATTATTGCAGTAGCTTCTTTTTCAATGGCGGATTGATGTTTTTCACTGGGTGAAAGTGTCCTGGAGAAGAAGGCAATAGGTCTACCATCTTGATTTAGCGTAGCTGCCACAGAAATATCAGAAGCGTCTGTTTCGACTATTAAAGGGCGGTCATAGTCTATAGTGAAGATGGCTGCTTTCTGTAACTCTAGTTTTAAGTCCTCCAAAGCTGTTTTTACATTTGTGGGTACCGGGAAAATTTGATTTTTCATTATAGGATACATTTTGTCTGAGAATTTCGGTATCCAGTGGGCATAATATGCCAAGAGTCCTATGATTCTTTTCTGAGACTTCATATCTTTAGGAGGTGGTAAATCTCGAAGGGCTTGAAATCTATCGGGATCAGGCTTCAAGTGTCCTTTGGATATTTCATATCCAAGCAGCTTTACCTTATTAGTGGCGATTACACTTTTACTTTCGTTGAAGGTTATTCCGTATTCTTGAGCTACCTTCTGAAACCGCAAAAGATTTTTGTTGTGAGATTCTACATCTGTACCACATATTGTTACATTGTCGACATAGGCAAACGTGTCAGACAACTTTTCTTTTTCTATGATAGTGTCTATGGTTTTCTGGAAGCACGCTACACCATTAGTGACGCCAAAAGGTATTCTACAAAACTGGTAGAGTTTCCCGCAGGCTTCAAAAGCTGTGTATTTCTTTTCACTCTGTTGAATAGGTATTTGGTGATAAGCACTCTTTAGATCCAATGTGCTAAAGATTTCATACCTGGAAATGTTCTCCACCATTTCATCCACTCTTGGCATAGGGTAAGCGTCCAGATAAGTAAACCTATTTATAGTTTGGCTGTAATCGACGACCATTCGCTTTTTGTGCCGCTCATTGGTCGTGACTAGGACTTGAGCTCTCCAAGGCGATTTGGAAGGTTCAATGATACCATTTTGTATCAATCTCTTGACTTCAGCTTTAATAAATTGTGTGTCTTGGAAGGAGTGACGGCGAGATTTAGTTGCAATAGGTCTGCAATCAGGAGATAAATTTGCAAACAATAGTGGTGCCTCTACCTTAACAGCATTGAGCGAGCAAACATGAAATGCAGGTCGACTACCGTTGAATGGAAATATCAGTTCTTTGTGTAATGCGAGGAAATCCAACCCAAGTACTACATCAGTGCAAAGTTCATCTAGTAACGAAAGCTTGAATTGATTATAAACTTCCCCTTTGTATTTTAGCGATGCAAATATGTGGCCTCTAGTGACGCTTGACAGTTGAGATGACGCCATAGAAATTTTGTGCTTTGAATGTGTCACTGACCAATCATACTCTCTTGGTATGTTTGAAGAAATGTAGCTTTCCCCGCTACCTGTATCAATTAGGGCTTTTAGGTCTACGCCATTTAGGGAGATGTGTACTGTTGATTTAGTTAAACTAGGTACGGACGAAGCAGCACTTAGTGATGTTAGATGTGTAGAGCCCTTAATGCAGCTAGACTCTTTACGTGATTGTCTTTTAATCTCGTGGCTAGGAGATGTTTTGACTTTAGGTGTGTTGCGGGACCTGCAGACCTTCGAAAAATGTCCATTTTTCCCGCAAGAATGACACAAGCAGTCTTTGGCAGGACATTTCGCTCGGAGATGCCGACTTCCTCCGCAAAAGAAACATTTAGTACTCACTGTTGCGATTGTTTCTGAGTCTCCCATTTCTTCGGTAGAGATTGCCGATGACAGAGGAGATGACTCTACCAAATGAGAAGGAGCACTAAACGAACTGGATTCTTTTTGGGCCATGTCGAGTGTCTTGGCAATATCTAAAGCCATTTTCAAGTCAAGGGATCTTTTCTCAAGTAGCCGCTGTCTTATTACACTCGAACGCATGCCGCTAACGAAGGCATCACGTATGGCGTCCTCTTCATTTTTGTCTGCACTAACAGCTCGAAACTGACAATCTCTGGCCATCACTCTCAGCTTGTGTACAAATTGATCAAGACTTTGATCGACTTCTTGTTTGCACGTTGCAAGCAAATGTCTGGCCAATGTTTCATTAGGGGCCTTCACAAATAAGTTCTCAAGAATATATTTTGCTTCTGAGTACTTAGAACAGGTAGAAATGTACTGATATAAGGATGGAGATACAAAGTTGCATAGAAGGTCAAACTGTTCGCTTTCACTAGCCCCTACCTTCGTTGCGAATCTGTCGAAGCAAGAAATCCAGTGTTTCCACGCAATGGAAGCCGTGGTTGAGCATGGATCAGCATCCAGTCTATTGGGACGCAAAAACTTCTCCATTTAAGAATGGTTTTATTGTAATAAATTGAAATAAACTGAATTAACACATAACCTTATAAACAAGGCTTTATTACAATAAAACTCGACTGCTACACACAATAACATAGTACAGACTGGTCACGATTCACAGACTACGATAATGCGAACACGATTACAAATACAAGCACGATTACAAACACGGGTAACACAAAAGTCCATTTAACAATCACTCCATGTGGCCTACGGTTAACGAGGGTGTTATGTGGCCAGCACAACGACCAACCGTCTTTACTTTTCCCCAACTAATGTAAGGTACACATTAGATCTGGGTGGAGTTAGGCGTGCTTAAAGATCCCGAAATCTAAAATCCCAACGCTCACTAGGATTGAAACCCAGGACCCCGGTTCACTGAGCCAAGTGTTTTATCGCTCAGCCACTGCGCCTCGAAACAAGTAAAACATCTTACTAAACATGTTACACTATGCACTGGATTTAACCATCTTAAAAAAAAGCAACATACAAACAATTTTCGTTGTTGTTTGTTTGGTCAATTTTATTGTTTGTTTGGTCAATTTTATTGTTTGTTTTGTCAATTTTATTGTTTTTGTTTGTCCATTTTATTGTTTGTTTTGTCCATTTTATTGTTTGTTTTGTCAATTTTATTGTTTGTTTTGTCAATTTTATTGTTTGTTTGTTTTTAGTCAATTTTATTGTTTGTTTTCTACTTAGTGGATAGTCCTACAACTTGGTCGCCTGGTCGTGCGCTCTGTGATTCGTCACAATGGTCCAGAATTCGAATCCTGACCATCATCATCCCCGAGATAAGGGCTAATATAATCCTCATATAATCTTGATATAATCTTCTAATAAACTTCATATAGGCCTAATCTTCATATCTGGAGGAGCGTTCCAAACTTGTATTAAAAAGAAAATTCTTGCCTGTTAAGACAAAAAATTCAAAAAGCTTCTGACCCCAAGAAGACCAGATTTTCTTTGCTTAATTATCTTTACGTATACCCACGTGGTCATAAAGCACTTAGCTTCCCTACCGATGGATTTTGGGCTCAAATCCTGATGGAGACTGAGAATTTTAAGCACGTGACTTTAGGGCGCTTCTAAGAATACTCATAATGGTCAGGCATAGGCAAACTGGGGAGCAGCCGAGGGCCCCCAACTGGGTGGGGAAGTCGCAAAGATTAATAAAAAAATTAGATACAAAATTGCGTAATTTGGATCAGATGTCAAACACAGTACAGCACTATGACTCTTATGTTTACTAGTCTCATATCTCTATACTAGAGATGGGAATCGAACCCAATTTTTAAAGTTCGGGTTCGGTTCGTTTCCCATCTCTACTCTATACTAAGGGAAGTACGTTCTTGCACACGCTCCATTGGCTTCTTGTGAAAGCAAGAATCGATTACAAGGTCGCCACACTTTGTCATCAGTGTATATACAACAATGAGATGCCCTTGTACCTTAGCGAACTGATTACTCCATATGTCCCCCAGAGAGCCCTACGCTCAATGGACTCAACGCTTTTAGTGGTGCCACGTTTTTCCCTCACCAAAGGTTTGGAACTCACTCCCCATTGATCTCAGACAGACAACATGTTCACCACTTTTAAGAAGAACATTATGACCTATATCAGTTTAAAAAATCTTAGCTTGTTACGTCAAATACACAGGTTTGTAATGTTGTTTTTTTTTACAGCGCCTTGAACCTACATTTTGTTTGTTAACAGCGCTTTATAAATACAATTATTATTATTAAGTACAATACATGAATGTCAGTTATTTGTAATAAATTTTTTAATTATTTTTTTCGCAGCTTTAAAACAAAAAAAAAACTTTTAAAGTTCAGTTAGGGCTACCTATTTCAATTCGCATCTAAGACCGGCCCTGAATAAATTAATTGCAGAAAGTAAGGGTGGATGGTCGTTGTGCTGGCCACATGACATTCTTGTTAACCGTCGGTATAGAAACATAAGACCTTTACATCAACTGTCCCATGAATAGCAAAGACTGAAAGGGGCGATTTACCCAGCTTAAACACAATCATTAAGTCAAACTTTTTTTTTGTATCCGCCCCTGCACTGATGACTAAATATCATTGAGAGTGTACAAGTCTAGCACAGACACCTACACAGCTCGACACACCAGTTCGTAAAACAAAGTACATTATGTAGTTTAGCATGTCAAAAGTCACGGTGACCCTAGTCTTACGGGTGAGCAACACCAGTTGAAGTTTAAGAAGCACCACGTGATTTGTAAACTGCTGAAACTACAGCAATATCTGCCATCAAAGTTCAGGCTGAGATTGACGTACCCGCCCAGATCAGCGACGCTGCGCAGTACTTTGGATCAGATCCTACATGGACCTTTTTTTTTTTTTTTCTAAAACTTTTTGCATATGATTTTAGCTTCATTAAATAAGCAACAAATATTTGTTGAGAATAAAATGGATAAAAATCTGGCTACATCGCCTTTTGTCACGAGCAATAATGTCACTTTTACAATCAACATTATCTAGATTCTAGATCTATTTCCCATTGTATCACTCTCTACCAAGGGAAGTATTAAATCATATAAAAATTTGCAGTTTTTGACTGGAAAAAGCAATTAACTTATGTAACTTGAAAACATGTATATCTATTGATTTCGGATTTCCGAATTATGAAAAATTTAAAAATTGCATGATCTTCAGTCTTAGAGATTAAACAAAACTTATAGACATAAAATAAAGTACACACAATTGCAATTTACAAATATTAGTTTCATAAAACTCTCTTATTGGCCAGTCTATATTTATTTATGTGTATGGATCCATAACTATTTTATGTTTATATTTTGTTGTTTTTCTATTTCTCTGATTGTTCCCCTTCTTCCGGATTCCATTTGACGTCTATTGTTTCGCTGCTGGTTTAAATTTGCTTTTATTTCCACCACTTAGAGAAATCAGCAGGACAGATAAGATCTCGGAGAAAGTACCATCAACACTGTAGTGCTCAGTTTACCGAAGAGGTGAACACTCGGATTTGAGGTTATCTACCTTGAGTAGTGTCGTGTATTGTTCAATGGGTTCTCAATCACTGCTAAATACTGGTCTCATTAATGTTAGTTCAGCGCTAACGAAAGATTAGGTAAATCTTGTAGGTCCCACTAGTACTCTTGTGTGGCTGCTGACTTTTTTTTAAACGTTGTATTTACAGATATTCAAATTATTCATAACTTACCATGTATCATGATGTTTACATCATAAACAATGATACCATGAGCCATGATGGTTGAATAGTAGTAACTATAAGAGATCATGATTGATATAAACAAGTGGTTACCAGAGGTCACTTTGGATATAAATAAGAGGTTACCAGAGGTCATTATGGATATAAACAAGAGGTTACCAGAGGTCATTATGGATATAAAAAAGAGGTTACCAGAAGTCATAATGGATATAAACAAGAGGCTAACAGATGTTAAGATGGATATAAACATGAGGTTACCAGAGGTCACTTTGGATATAAACAAGAGGTTACCAGAGGTCATAATGGATATAAACAAGAGGTTACCAGAGGTCATTATTGATATATAAAAGAGGTTACCAGAGGTCATTATTGATATATAAAAGAGGTTACCAGAGGTCATTATGGATATAAAAAGTGGCTAACAGAGGTTAAGATGGATATAAACATGAGGTTACCAGAGGTCACTATGGATATAAACACGAGGTTACCAAATTAAATTATGGATACAAGGGAGATATTACTTAAGGTCATGATGGCTATAAACAAGAGGTTACCAGAGGTCACTATGTTTATAAACAA
>JADKLZ010001483.1:227629-251331 GCA_021533235.1 Biomphalaria straminea
GACCCGCGGAGGCATTTCAATATTTTTTTAATGGACAAATTTCAAAATAGTTTTTTAATTTGACAAGTACAAAAATTGTAACACAGGATGGATTTTTTGTAATGAAATGGCATTGTACATATTTACTAATGTTAACATATTGTCTTAAATTAAGTATTCTCTCCCCCCCCCCTTTTTCCATACCAATTTTAAAATTGTTTTGTATCTTAACAAATTTTCTACTCAAAAATCTCCTTAACCTTTTTACATTTGTATTTTAAAGTATCTCTTTCTTTGAGATACATTACATACAGTAGCATAGTAAAAGAATGTAAAGCGATATGTAGAACTGTGAAGGCGATGTAGGAAACCCAGAGAAAAAAAAAAAGAAAATTGCAAAAAGAAGATTGTGAGATTTTTTAAAATAAAAAGGACACCATTTTGAAAGATCGATGTTGTCAATCAATTAACATTAGTTTTTTGGGTTTTTTTTTACAAGGGGTAAAAAAGGAACAAAAAATATCCAATACTTTTATACTACATAAATGATCAACACTTCCAAAAGTGTGTACACCGGATAAACCAAAAATCTAGCTATTGATAGGTATCCACCATATATGAGAATCTCCAATAACCAGTAAAGTAAAAATACAGATCTGAGAAGGCTCGAAACTAATAATCTGACATCTCTTGTTACAAATAAAAAACAACATTGGTACTATTTTTTACAAAATAAATAAACGAAAGTCACATTCTTCTGACAATTGTTAGTTCAGCCTGATAGTAGGTACCTTTAATTTGAGATCCACCGGAGTATTGCATATTGCATCTTCTGCTCATTCTCTCACGCGCCAGGTACGCCCCGCCCACACTTCACGACGATTGGTTAGCCCCAGCTCTATATATGGCACGGAGCTTAGGGTCGAGGTGTTTTTCTGTGTGAGCGCAGGTGAGGGGGGCGGCTTGACTTATAAGGCGAGAGCCATCGGTAGATAAGGTTTCCACTTGCTCCCAAAAGATTGCTTGCATATTTTGGCCCTTTGGTGCCAACGTCACGAGGCTTCTAGTCCCTCTTCCAATATTTCTTCTGCTGGTCATCTTCTAGAGTGAGTGTCACCGTTGGCTTCTGGGATACTTTAAACTAGGTAGGTGGCCCGTCTCTGGGTGTGCGCGCGCGTGTCTGTGTTTTGTTTATCTGTGTTATTCTTCGCTACTAACTTCGGCCTCACACTAGACGCACCCTTCTTCAACGCGTAAGAATTTGCAAGGGCATTAACTCCGGTATTCATGTTATTGATTCAGTGCATGTACATCCGATTAAACCGGAAACCACCTGCCCTTTCATCTACAATCGGAAGTGCATACTTTTAGCTATAATTAATAATGAACGGGAAGATGTGATTAAAAACACACAATGCACACCTTTGAAGCGAATTTGTTTTTTTTTTTTTTTTTTAAATATTTATAATTACGAATATCAATTTCATTCTCAAACATACAATGAAGATAATAAATTAGAATTATCTTTTATTTACACTTATTTGGATAATTACATTTGATATAAGCTTTTTTTTTTTAAATTTTTTATTTACATTACTTGGGAAATAAACCTATAACAATATAGTAAAATATCTACGATAAATATAAGCATTTAATTTTTTTTTCAAGTATCTTCATATCACTTTCTAAACTAAATCAAGGAGTTACCCAATAACATTTTTTTTCTGACTCTATCATCAATCCAGAACTGTCTGCTTTTTTTTTTTTAACTAGGCGTGTTTCTAATTACATAATTTGTAATATAATCACATTTAAAACATGCACATTTGAATAATTTGATCAGTAATATGTGTTGTCATTATGTATGTATTAATACTTTATGTGTATCGATATTTCAAATTTTGAAATAAAAATAGATGTTTCCGGTATCATTAGAAGTCATACTTCTGTATCTTATTTGAACCACCTGATGACACACTTCTGTATCTTACCTGTTTACCTAAATTCACAGGCTTGAATCATACCTGTACCAACGTATGTAAAACTTCTGTATCTTACTTTTATCACCTCATGTCATATTTTCTATCTTACCTGTACCAGCTGATGTCACGTTTCTTTATCTTACCTGTACCAGCTGATGTCACGTTACTTTATCTTACCTGTACCAGCTGATCTAATTCTTCTGTAGCTTACCTGTATCATCTGATGTCATACTTTTGGATCTTTCCTGTATATCTAAATTCACATTTTTATCTTACCTGTATCATCTGATGTCACGTTACTTTATCTTACCTGTATCATCTGATTCACACTTCTGCATCTTACCTGTATCATCTGATGTCACGCGAATTCATCTTACCTGTATCATCTGATGACACGGCTACTTTATCTTACCTTTATCATCAGATGTCACGCTACTTTATCTTACCTGTATCATCTTATGTCACGCTACTTTATCTAACCTGTATCATCTGATGTCACGCTACTTTATCTTACCTGTATCATCTGATGTCATACTTCTGTATCTTACCTGTGTGACTAAATTTACAGTCTTGTATCTTAGGCCTACCTGTATCATCAGATGTCATACTTCTGTATCTTACCTGTGTAACTAAATTTACAGTCTTGTTTCTTAGGCCTACCTGTATCATGAGATGTAATACTTCTGTATCTTACCTGTATCATCAGATGTCATACTTCTGTAGCTTACCGTTATAACTAAATTTACAGTCTTGTATCTTACCTGTATCACCTGATGTTATACTTTAACATACATATTGCTTTCTGTGATTTATTACTGGTATTTCATCTTTTGATGGATGCCACTGACCCAAGTCCACCCTGTCTTCCGTCCACTCACAAAGAGTTTGCAAGCTAGTTAGAGGAATTATAATACTACTAAGGAGAATACAATGGTTGGGGGGGGGGGGGAGAAGGACGAATGGAAAAGTGCTAATGAAAAGGGTTCGATCTGTTGTTAGAATTAACAAAATTCTAATTAGAAAAAGTTGAAATCCCCCCACCGAAAATTATTTTTATTTAGTGGCGCCCACAATGCAATGTTTCTGATGGAAATTTTCTGTGAGTGTGAGTGTGTGTGAGTGTGTGTGGGTGTCTGTGGGTGTGTGGTCTAATACAACTCGTTTGTTTCAAAGTTTTGTTTTTTCCTTTCATTGTGTTCAAATTCTATACGAGAGTTGGAACACGGAGAGAAACTCAGCTTCAGAAACAAACAAAAAAAAAAGAAGAAAGCTTGACGAATAGAGAGAAGGAAAGAAAAACAAAAAGAATGATAGAGAGTGAATAAACGGGCCAAAACGAGAAAGACTGACAGAGAGAGACTGAAAGAAAGAAAGAATGATGGAGAGAGAATGAAAAAAGAAATAATCGCGCCGAAAAAAAGGAAGAATGAATGAGAGAAGGAAAGAAAAAAAGAAAGATTGACATAGAGAGACGGAAGGAAAAAGGAAGAATGATGGAGAGAATGGAAGAAAAAAAAACGAAAGACTTACAAAGAGAGACTAAAAGAAAAAGAAAGAATGATGAAGAATGAAAGAGAGTGAAAAGTGAAAAGACTGGTTCTCTAAAGACGTTGATAAATCTAAACATATATTTGAAATGGGTCACCAGGAAAATGAAAGTTCAAGGGAAATAAACACTGTTCATAACAAAACATTGTTGATTAAACTTTGCGATTATTTTATTTTCATTTTTTGTTCGTTTGTTTTGTTTTAATTCTCAATCTCATAGCCCCATTCCAACCACAAATGTAGAAAGTTTGTTATTGAGATACTTCTATTAATTAACACATCTGTTCATCAATCTTTTATTCAACACACATTGAAATGAAGAAACATCCAAAAGCCTCAATTTCAGCCAGCTCATGCTTATGGTATCACTGTATACCCTATTCGACTGTCGTCTTCAAGCCAAATGTAAATCCGTCACTGATTCGTGTGGTTTGCTCTCTGAACTGTCATCTACAGGCCAAATGTCCAGCCATGTGGCAGGGGCTCTGGACAGTCGTTTTGAAGTCAAAGGTCCAGCCTTGTGGTATGGGCTCTGGACAGTCGTTTCGAGGTCAAGTGTCCAGCCGTGTGATTGGGCCCTGAACTGTTTAGATTTTTTTCTGATGGCCAGCATGTCTTTACACACCATCTGGTCAAGGTCTTAACCCGATGTTTCACTGGAGGTTCAGAAAGTAATATTTTCTTTCTTTTCTGGATACATCATATTGACTGGCTACTGGCTAAGGCTAGATACATCTATATTGACTGGATACATCATGTAGACTGGATACATCTTTAAATATTTTTAATACAGATACCATCAGGGGCCGACTGGGTGTCAAACTCGACTTTGGCATTTCTATATACTCCGGCCCATAAATTGTATAGCATACGATCGGCCTCCATTGAAGGTCTACCTGCCCTCAAAATACTTGTTAAGTTTAATAATGTATCGATAGCCGTACTCATGCTCTCTATGTTAATTAGAAATATAGGCCTTATGTTGTTGTTTTCATCGCTAAGTGTGTAGGCCCTAAAAGGATAAGCCTACTAGTAGCACTGTTTACGGATGTAGACTATTACATTTTTTCGGAAAATATATTAAATTAGATTAGTATTAGGACAATTTAGGACAGTCCATGTAGAGTATAAACAAGACGATCAGATGGCCACTTTTAAAAGAGAATATTATAATTTTAAAATAATTTAATACATGCCATATTTGCATTCATTTTGCCCTTTAGGTGACCCTACAGGCAAATTTGGATACCGCCCACCGGGCATTTGCCCGAATGCCGAAATAGTCAGTCCGCCCCTTGTAACATACCTATTACATTCATTGGCTCTAAGTTTATGACTTTATTTGCTCCAAGTTTATAACTAGCTCCAAGAGCTACTTATAAAATGTAATACAGTGATACGTTTGTATTATCTTATCTTATCTTATCTTATATAATACAGACGTTACTTCAAAAAAGAAGATGATTACGTCCTACGCGTCATGCATTTGTGAACTCTAAGAAGCCCTAACCCTTGGCTTGGTTACTTATGAAGGAGGTTCGAAGTTCGACGCCTGACTCGAGCAGAGTGAGTGCCTAAAGGAAAACCTTCTTTCAAATACTGACATACCCCCTCCCCCCGTCCACTGGTCTACAAATGAATTTGGACCAAGGCGCACCGAGCATGCTATAAGCATGCAAAGTAGTGCTATATAAAAGTTATAATTTAATTTTGATTTAAGATCGCCCTTGTTTCCTGAGACCCAATCCAGATGTGTATCGATTCTTTCTTGAGACCCAATCCAGATGTGTATCGATTGAAAATGTTACGTGCTCGTTGGTGAAGGTCAGTGATTGTTACGCAGCAGAAGTTAGAAACTAGCAGACGTCGGATCTTCTCAAAATATTCAGACGATGGAGAAACCACTCTCTTCTGGCATGTGACTTAATGCATGGACCGGTTTGATTATGCGCCAATTTAGGAGAGTAGTTGCCAAGAGACTTGCATGTGAGACACCGATCATCTCTGCCAAAAAAAAAATTTTTATAACTCTAGAATGTATTGATATTCTACGTAGCACAATGAATGCTGAGTTTGCTGTAGGATCTATTTGGGAAGTCCGAGATACACATTCAGAAATGTCTGAAAGCGGGAACTCTTGAATAAGGCTTTTGTTGAAAGTTTTTGAAGACGGGAATGATTTTTAGTACGGTCCTATCATAGATACATAGGATTGAGGCGGCCAAGAACTTTTCTTTCCTCCGCCAGGGCCGGCCTTAGGTAATTGGAGACAACATTCATAAAGCGTATTCATCGTATCGTTCCGTATGGCATCTCCAATCATAGCAGAGACTTAGAACTAGGCTAGCAGACAAGTCATAGAGTCCTGAAATATTTGATCCAAGTATCGCATTTTTCTTTTATCGACATTATTTTTGTCTTTAGAGTTTTCGCGAGACCTCAACCAATGAGAGGCCCAGACGGCTGTTTAGTTTGCCTATGCCTAAGGCCGGCCTGCCGTAGCACGCCCAATATCACGATTCGTTCAAGCAAGAACTGTGGGCCTATGGCTACCTTTTTTTCCAGACATTGCCTGTTTGGTCACATCAGATCTTGCTAAAAATCAAGTAGGAGAAGCAAAGCCAATAATCCAACCTGGCACATCCATTGTCTCCCATAACAAATGTTAGTACGTATGACTGGAGGCCACTGTAAGACTCAACTGTAAAGCTGGGTATTTTACTTTTTTCTAGCTTCATTGGGCCAGCTTTGACGACGATACAATTGAGACAGTAAGAAAGGGATGTAGGCTATACCTTACTTTCATTCAGAAGGCTACTCTATCTTTCTGTTTTTCTTTTTTTTTTTTTGTTTTTTGTTTGTTGTTTGTTTTTTTCACTGCTAAAGGCGTCGCAGGCTGATGTAACATACAATATTTAGCAAGGTGTCAGGGCTGATACCTATGCATTTTTTTTTCTTTCTTTATGTTCGTGGCGTTCCTCTTTCTCTGTGACAGGGCCGGCCTTATGCGAAACGGATTGCGCGGCGCACAGTCAGAATATAGGGATAAGAATAGTAAGTAGAAATTAAGATAATGTACTAGAAAATACTCTCGTCTTTGTAATAGAATTTTGCAATAGAAGAGAGTGAATGTAAGAGAAGGAAGAGAGAGAAGAGACGAACGCCAGAAAGACTTTCTCTTATTGTATAAGTTTTGAAGAAAGTTAAAGTTTAAATCATTTGACATCCTGAAATTTAACTTTCAAACTTTTTTTTTTTTACATTTAAATTCAATGTTGATCTCTCTGTTCAACAAAGTGATTTTTTTTTCAAGAAGATTTCGAACTTATTCAAGCGTCTTTATATACCAAGGGCAAATATAGCAAACGGTCAATTTGTTTTGATTTACATGTTTCGGATTTTCCTTCAGATTTAAAGATGATTAAATCCCAAGCTTTTTTCCAGGACGACTGGGGATGACAGTCGGCCGTGTTCGAAACCAGAACTACCTGACCACACAACCAGCAATCCCGAGGCTAAACCGAACACACGACTCCATCAACAAACAACACCGTTTTTTTTAATAGATTTGACAGACGGACAGACCGACAGCTAATTAACCCAACAATAATAGCAGTTCACGTTGCCATAATTTCCGGAAAATCAATAACATCGACTTACCTTTTTTTTTTAATTGTTTGAATGATATCTAGTATTTCTTTTGAATGAGTGTAATTAAAAGGGGGGATAATACGTTTTATTATGACATTTAATCATCAAATGTTTCGTTGGACGCCATTCTGCGTTCGCTCTACCTCAGAGCTTCAAACAAAAACGTCATGTCAGCAATCAGTGCTTAGGTCGGAGCATCAAGGTCTCTGTATCTGTAGATATGTGTGACCTATGTGTGTGTATGTGTGATGTATGTGTGTGTGTGTGTGTTCTTCAGAAAGAAGAGAGAGGGAAGAAGAGATTCCTCAGCAAATGAAACACATATTTGTAAACATAGTCTCATAACTGTGTGATTAGACGTAAGCGCTTGGGATTATACCTGCATCCTCAGGGCCGGTCTTACAAATTGCGGGGCCCTATTTAATGGGTGCTTGCTAGACTCTTATTCTATTTTTTTAATGACAATTATTACTAGTAATAATTTATTTATTTATCTAAGTTTCGATGGAATTATTCATTGTGCCCATTTGTGTTGCACTACACTGTTATAATTAAACTTCAATAACTTTTTCTGCATGTAATCAGGAAATGTTATATTTAGGTATATAGAAGAATGCATTCTCTTTTTATATAACACAAATTAACAAAAAATTAATTTAATTTAATAAGGTCAAATCAAGAAGACTCAAAAGTAAAATAGCAATTACACATAAAACACTGAACCATAATCCTCAAATACAAAAACAAAATTTAATAAAATATTCAGAAAGACACAAAGATTCCATACCCCATATGCTAGGACGAATTTGTACAAATTCCCTATTGCTATTAGAGCATGGAATGGGTTGCTTGAGCTAGCCAGGAAAACCAGTGACTTGTTAGAATTCAGTTCATTGGTTAACATGCATGACTGAATGCATGACGCGTGCGTAATCATCTTCTTTTTTTTTAGTAATATCTGTATTATACAAGATAAGATAAGATTATAATATGCCCAAACCAACTCAGCTTTCGTCTTTTGTATCACATTCCTTGAAGGCACTCTTGAGAGTGTCTGTATAGCGCTCGGGGCAGCTTTCTACACACAACACCCCGTACAGAAGTTGCTTGGGAAGGCGATTGTCTAGCATGCGGACTACATGCCCAGCCAATCGAAGTTGAGACCTTTTTACTGTCGCATAAATATATCTAGACTGGAAATGGGAGATCTTTTAACACTCTAGTTCTTCCTCTTTTTTTTGCCAGCCAGAGTTGGACTTGAAGCAGCACAAAACATTAATCTTCTTTCCTGGCATCTTCTTTCCTGGCATCTGATACCAAACATTTTTTATGTAGCATTTACTCTCAAAGGCTTGAATTCTTCTTTCAGCCAAAGCGTTCAGTGTCCAACTTTCATAACCATATATAAGTACGGACACCATTAGCGGATGTAACTCTTCCAGGCATTACCACAATAAGTTTAAATATGTACAAGATCATAGTTGTGTCTGTTGGGGGTTGCAATATTATAAATGTCTAACAGTGTAACTATAAATGTGTATGTGATTATATATGTGTTTGTGATTATACTTACATGTGTATCTCTTAATGAGTGTTTATGTGATTATAAAAGTATGAATGTATTGTTGGCCTCTCCTTCAGTCGTTGGACGACTATGGTTTATCCCCAACACTTCTTTATATACATTTGTCTATTCTGAAGAGACACTCCCGTCCACAAATATCGCAGGTTAAGGTGGCTTTCTTTTTGGTAGTAGAGGAGCTGAATATTTTTTGTAAGGCATTCTTTTCTGAGGCCCATGTTTTTTCGCTGTCTATATCTTTCTTGGTCACTGTCTCACTTAATCTAGTGCGGTCTAGGGCTATGTCTTCCCAGTGGCCAGTACCAATGTTCACTGTTTTGAGTTCCAATTTATTAAATTCATTGTAAATATATATAAATTTGTAAATGTGTGTGTGATTATAAATATGTGTAGGATAAATAATGTGTATGCATAATTATTCAGAGCCGATAAGCAGTACCACAGCATTTAACTAAGATTTAGTCTTCTGTTCAGAGGATTAAGTGTGAAAAGTGTAGTGGCCTAGTTTAGAGAGTATGCTAGTTTTGTAGATAAATAAATTGTGCATTGTTTTATAGCGACAGTAAAAGTAGTGACGTAGTCAGACGAATGACGTGGCAGAATGTGTGTACTTGTAGAACCAGATGGCTATGGCTTAGAGAAGGTTGAATAGTGATAGAGGCGGATAAGTAACCTACAGATAGGGAGACAAGACGAGCATCCTGTTTGTAAATAGATGCATGAGTTGAAGTATACAGAAGTCTTGAGTACGTCTATTATTTTAATTGTTATGTCCCTAGACTCGTTTAGACTGAGTGAAGTGAAATGTTGTGCATTCGCATAGCACACACGATCCTGGCCAGGACAAAAGGGGGAAAGTACTTTTGTGTTATTGACAAGGACGCGCGGTCGCCGAATTTTTAAGCGCTTGGATTCAGAATCGGAGGGACCCTGGTTCGAATCCTGATGAAGACTGGGATTTTTAATATTGGGATCTGTCGGGCGCCTAGCTCTAAAGGGTACCTGACATTATTTTGGAAAGGTAAAGGCTGTTGGTCGTTAAACTTGCCACGTGACACCCTCGTTAAGAGAAACAGAAGACCTATACAGCATCTGCCCTATAGATCGAATGAAAGGGGAATGATGACCTTACCTTTCTAAATCTTGTACATAAAGTCAATGCATTTTACTTACATCAGTGAATATAATTATAAATGTAAGTATGTAAGTCATTCTTCTATCAGGTTAATGAGTTGTCTCGACCAAAACAAAAAACCAGTTTTTCCGTAAGTTCACATATCTCTATCCTCAACAAAAAGCGATTATTCCGTAAGTTCACGAATGACAATAAATAACTTAAGGCCATCATAATATCAAGGTTTTTTTTTCTTTCCTTTGGATTTGGCCCTTCTCCAAGTTTTTCTGTTTCCCAGATTTTGTACACAAAATCATTATATTATCTTATGTTTCAAATGTCTCTAGATCATGTACACAAAGTCATTCTTCTATCCTAAATTCATCAATTAAACTCAAACGTGTCCATATAGACATAGTCAATCTTCAACCATGTATATCAGTCTTTCAGACCATGTACACAATATCCTACTATTACGTCATCAAGCTGGAGGCACTAACCTATAAACATTATATACATAGCTCCTCCTTCGTGATCGAAGATAAGCACATTTCTTATTTCCTATGGACTCGAAGAGGATTGTAAAAAGTAATTATCGCTTTAAAAAAACGACCGCATACGTGGCATGGGTAGGTTTGGTCAGTTGTAGATAGGCCTGCTTCTTCTCTCAGTTTTTTGTTGGTTCGGCGCTCTTTCACCCTGGCCACTCTTCTTTTTACTCTTCTTGCTTAAAACTTGAATCTCCGAGAATCAAAGCTTCACGCCAAGAGGAGTGATCGAGAGCTAGTGCTTACTAACCTTGAATGTCGATATCGCATTCCTTGAAGGAGCTCTTGAGAGTGTCCTTATAGCGCTTGTATTGATATTCCTGGGAGAGCTTTCCTGCACACAACTCCCCGTACAGAAGTCATTTGGGAAGGCATGCGGACTACATGTCCCGACATCAAAGTTGGAATCTTTTGACTGTCGCATAAATATTTTATCTAGACTGGACATGGAGATCTTTTCACACTACAAAAAATGTCGTGAAAAAAAAAATAAAAGCTGAAACAAGGTGTAGTTTTGTAAAGTAGTTATACGAAGTTAAGTTGTTGTTTTTTCAACCCTAACCTATGTAACAAATAATTTAATGCTTAGATCTAGATCTAGTAATTGACCATCGAAAATAAGAGCAGTATCGTCTCATTTTTATTATTTTGCAATATTTAGATACATAACATAGAAAGATCTAGGTAATCATTCTATTTAAATGTACATAAGATGATTAAAATCAATAGATTTGAATTATTTTGATCTAGGATTTTCGAAACATTATCTCAATGACTCATTGAATATATAGTTCTGTGATTAATAGCCCATTCAAAAAAAAATCGCAAAATGGTATTGCATTATTTCTGAACTTTGAAAACTAAAGATCATTACTTTTCTAAGACAGAAAAGATCGATTTTCCTATATTCGGGTCGACGTCCTTACAGCTTGAAAAAGAGCTTCGTACATGCAATCTCTCTCTATATAAATATATAGGTCTGTGGTCTGATCATTATTCGATAAGAATTTATTTCCGTTTTCCATCAAGGTATAATATAAATATATAGGTCTTGGCTGAAACCTTTTGTACGCAGATCTATTCTTCTATCTAAATTTCATCAATCTCAAAGCTACTATACACTAATCCATGCCTCTATCTTAAGTACGTCCTACCCCCTCTCCCATAGATGCTGTACCTGACGTGTTGTAGCACAGCCACCTCGTGTACACCCGCCCTTACCTGTCTGTTAATTAAAGACTCTACACGCCGGCTGGCAGCGTCTACTGGCACTAAGAATCTGTTTTGTTATTCTGAGCCCCTCCTTGCTGTAGCCTCCGCATATTTTGTTCGTCCTGGGCATCTTTCTTTCTCTCTCTCCGTGTTTCAACAGAAGGGTCAACCCACTGTAATGGAAACATCTGCAGGACAGGGAAACTGTTAATTCTTTGGTAAATTTAGAGTAAACAAACAAACATAAATATTAAAGCATACACGCAAGTAAAAATAACAGAAGAATTATTTAAATTAGTCTGAGAGCTAAACTTTAATGACATAAATATGTTTAAATCTATAACTAAATTAGTTTCTAACATTTAAACTATTTACATATAAAAATTTATAAAAAGAAAACAGTACCGCAAATACTATAGATATAATACCTCAGTATGTCAGTTAAATTGATTATTTAAATAAGCACAATATTTCCTATAATTACTTAGAAATACCAAACTTGGCATAAATCTATAAGATATCACTTTTGATACTTTAGAGTGCCTTCATCTATTATAGCTGCAGTTTCGTCTGAAGTTATAAACACTTCAGCATTTTAGTCTCAGGAATTTCTTTGTTGACCAAGGAACCAAATATTGATTGATTCAAATCAAAGTTTAAATTACACTCGGATTATCTACTTCAAGGTAAGAAGATTAACCAATTTTTAAAATCAAATTTTAATCTTTATCCCAGATTTAAAAGATGTAATTGATTGATTTAAATATTATTCTAGTATGATAGAATTGCAGTCTCTCGTGGGTCTGAGTGCCCCATTTACAACAGAAAACTATAAAACGTTTAGCGATGTAATACTTTCTATTGTGGTATCCATTAGGCTCTTTAGTTGACCTTAACGGCCCATTTAGGTACCGGCCCACCTGTCATTTACCCCAATGCCCATATAGCCAGCCCGCCCCTGCGTCCAAGCCCAAACCTCTTGCAGGACGGTGTGGGCTGGCGTTGAGGGCTAGGGTTCGAAGCTGACAAGATTGTGATGATTGTCCGGAGCGCTAACAGTGTTAACAGAAGCAAAGAGATTTGTCATCCTTGGAGTTTAAATCAGCTTTTTAAAAAATGTTTTGAACTCGCGTCTATATCTCTCGGACTAATGCTATCATTCGTCTTAAACATAAGTTAAAAATGTGAAGTAGCCCTTTCAGATCTACGTCCTACGGTTAACAAAGGTGTCATGTTGGACCGCATAACGATTAACTTCTTATTAAGCCCAACCAATAACGGGTAACCATTAGAGTTATTTTCAATCTTATATAATACAGACGTTACTTTAAAAAAAGATGATTACGTCCTACGCGTCATGCATTCAGTCATGCATATTTACCAGTGACTTAAATTCTGCCAAGTCACTGGTTTTCCTGGCTAGCTCAGGCAAACCATTCCATGCTCTAGTGGCACTAGGGAAGAAAGAGCATTTGTACAGATTTTTCCCAGCATATGGGACGATGAATGTGCCTTGAAGCGTCCTAAAAATTCAGAAATTCAAACTCACGGTCTTCAATGAGATTCAAACTCGATACACCTTGATCTGAAATAAAATTACTTTATCTCTAGGCCACTTAGATTTAATTTATTTTGGCAGAGCTTTCAACCAAATATAATTAACCAAACATTGATATGAGCAGTCACTAACAAGTCACAATCTACGTACAATTAAAATCTCACCAGATTCAATGGTTTGCTAGTTATATTAGGTTAGCTTTAAGAAAAAAAAAATCAATGTGTAACTAATACTCTCTGTGGCATTTTACGTCTCGAGAGATGATCTTTTCCCTTTGTAACTTCTTGTGTGACTAAAGAGGCCAATCCTTGATATACAGCTGCGATCACAGGACAGGGGAATATGTAATCACCAGGTGTCGTAACACTTTCACCCTTCTTTCTAATTCTGTTGTGTATGGCATCTGCAATCCGGGACCCTTCCTTGATGCTGTCTCTCTCCATGTGGATCTATCCAGTGCCACCTCTTCCCAGCTGCTAGTTTCGATTTTGAAAAGCTTCATGTCGCTTTTGCATAATTTTTTTTACCGTACACGTAGAGACATGAAACAGTGTAATGTTAGACAATCATTTCAATATTATAAGTTTTTACAACAAAATTACGCAAAAAAAAATTTCCACTGTCCTTATGTCAAAATAATGAAGAATGATATGAGTGCGGTGTGTGAATATATCAACTTTAATTTATTACTATTTGTATGTTTCCGTAAGCATCTGTAATCTAGTTTCGCATTTTTGATTGCGCATTAAATTATGTCTATATTGTGTTTGTGACAACTTGTGACTTTTAGTTTCACCTTCCCCATGTTCACGTATAGTTATTGTGACCAATTCACCCAGTTCAGTCTGTCACCATAGCAACACTGGACTAGTCTATACTACTTTAACTGGCCACTGTAGTCACTCCAGACAGCCCACACATTAACACGCCAGTCTGTCACCAAGACACAAAAGACACATTAAATGTGTTCGATTCTCGACGCTGGCTTCGAATTTTTTTTTTTTAGGTTTAACCGGGGAGTAAACTGGGTTTGTTTTTTGTCATATCTTTCCACTTCCCCCATCTGACGACCAATGAGATGAAATCAATGCGCGGGGCACGTTCTAGGTCTATTGCTTGTATAAATTGAAGTCTCGAGATTTAAAAAAAAAATCTAATAATAAAACAAGTAAAATATACAAATGCTTAAGAGAAAAAGCTTATATAAGAGAAAAAACAACACAATTACTGCCCCATATCTCAATACTGCAAGATTTATCTCCATTTTAGATACAAGATTAATTGAAAAGCACTAATTAATAATATTTTTTAAAAAATTTTTCATTGATTCATGAATTATCTTCGACACTGACTAATTGTGCAGATTTTCAATTTGATCCGAGAAAGGGAAGCGCAAGCAATGACATTGACAAGATTCGTACCAGACAGACAGACAGACAGACAGACAGACGGAGTGAGTTGATATAAGTTTTGTTAAAAAAAAAAAAAGAAAAACAAGCTACTGATGAGAATTGTACACATGTATGTCCATTGTAACATGGCAAGTGTAAGCAGAATGCAGAATACATAATCTAACCGACTCCGATCTTTAGTTATTGATATTTTTTTTCCGTCTTGTGACTGAATGGGTTTCTCATGGTTGGGACTCTTGGGGCAATCGAGCAGGTTTAAAAAATCTTAGAAACATAGACGTGTTCTCTCTCCATATATATATCTCCTTCTGTTTCTATCTCTCTTCCTCTCTCTCTCTCTCTTTCTTTCTCTCTCTCTCTCTCTCTCTCTCTCTCTCTCTCTTACAATTAAGATGTCAGTTACCTGAATTGTGATGCACGTGCCTTGCATATTACAAACAGAAGTAGATCAGGGGAGGAGACAGGGAGTAGAAGGGGGGTGGCACTTGGAGGCGTGCTTCAGACCACACAAAATATATATCTTGTGTACCTTAGAAAATTTCAACACGTATAATTTGATCATTATCAAAAGTCTTATAATGCAGGGGCATAGCTAGGAATTTGCCATCATTTGGAGGGGGGGGGGGGTTAGCTCTGCGTTTTGCGTAATAGGTAATGTAAACAAAATACTCATTTGGGGGGCCCCTCAAGTGGAGGCCTGGGGGATTTTTAAATTCTCCGTCTCCATCCCCAGCCTATCTACGCCACTGATATAATAATTTCTTACTCTTTTTTTCTTACTTTTTTTTCCCTTCCTTAAAAAAAAACATGCTTATATTGTAAGAGTTTTAAGTGGGCTTCTTCCTTCCGTTAATTGCTGTGCTAAACTTCGAGCCGTGTTAAAAAACAATTTACTATTTTGTGGATGTTGAGAAAGCCATTAATCGCGCCATTAGACTTGTTTCTCGTAGAGATGTTCCCGACCCTACCTCCTCTCATGGGTTTCCCCCCCCCTCCCAAATATGTTTTATTTACATCTAACAGACCGTGACTTTCCCTTCTAGCAAGCCCACTGATACAGAACTCATTGTCATGTCGAGATTACGTTACAGGAGAGTGAAGTGTAAGAGTGTAAGAAGTGTAAGAGTTTTGTTTAGAGATTATCCACTTTTTAAAAAGTCTTCCTTTCCACTTTAAGATATCGTAATCTTTTAGTATATACATCACATTTATATATGTAAACACACACACTGGTCGTTCTGACACATCGTCTAGTCAGACGTCACTCTGCCGTGTAGATTTATAAGTTTTTTTTTTTTTTTTTTTGGGGGGGGGGGGTGTTTGCTAAGATTTTAGTTTTTCAAAGCTAATACAAATCTTTATGGGTCCAGTTGGAGCATCTCAAAGAGATACAGCTATTTTAAACTATCTTTAATAATCTCACATAAACCCCCATCTTTAAGTATGTTACATTTCTTACCGGAAGTATTATGAATTGTATGTTGTTCTTGTTGTATTTGCGCCTTTGCCTGTTATTATTACAATATACAGTGTTGTTTTTTTAAATATGCCGGTACTCAGTGATGGATTGCTTAAATTTTAACTACTAATAAAATTATTAATAATCGTTAAAGTACAAAAAAAGTAATAATTTTTTTCACCATAGTGGAAAATGTGCCGATAAGCCGTACCGGTGCGTACCGTCGCAAAAAAAAAAAGCACTGATTTTAAAATATAGATGAATACATTTTCCTTCTCAGGCACTGTATACATAGTAACCTCTGTCAGGTAATGAGGATATCATAGGTTAGGGTTAGGGTTAGGGCTTTCAATGTGTTTGTTAGTATCAGTTGTCATTATTAACCCTTCGGTAAACAAAATTGTTTAATTTACTTAAATTAATTAACCATTTGGTTTATTGATTTTTTTATTGATTCATGTATTGTCTATGACAATTAGCTATAGTTCGTCCATCGTGGTTCAATGATGACCACTCTTGTCACCCTGGGGGCTGAGGGCTTGAACTGGCTGGTGTGACCTATGTGAGCCCGGAATGTTCGGCTGCACACTGGTCAGGTTAAACCAGTTGGAGCTAATGTCACTGGCCTTGCTTTTTTTTTCTCTGATAATTTTCTTCTGCCAGTTCTGTTCTCTTTTCCTCAGCAATTTGTGCTTCAGTTTTCACAGGGTGACGCCATGATGATCTGTTATGTGCTTCTGTCTCCCATGTGGCTGGGTCAATGCTGGACGCTTTTAGAGAAGCTTTGAACTAGTTTGCATGTTTCAGCCTGATCTGAGAATGGAGAATATTAGAAGTAGCGTGTACAAAGTTTTTACCAGACAGAGTGATTTGATGTAAGCGTTGTAAAAATCAGATGCATTTTTTGGCATGGGTTATTTAAAAACTTTAATCTCAAGCCCATTTCTTCGCCATTAAATTCTCTCTGAAGTGACCTTTTTATGGCCTGATTTAGTTGACAAGTGTGAAGTTTACTGTATTAACCCTGGGCGCCTTAAAATGTTCCAGCGTTTTGAAAACCAGACATGTGTTTGATTAATCATATGCATTGCTACTAATAATTTCCAAATATTAAGGATGAGCTACATATTTCGATACATCTAATGCAGACAAAGCTCCTGTCTGGCTGGGATCTTTTTTTAGTTTTCTTGTCGTCGTCTGCTTTTGCCTTCTACAAGCTACCTTCTTTGGGGCTTCAAACGTGTGTCCTCGTTCCTCCTACTCTCCTGCTGTCTCTTACATAACCTTTGCTTTAGTGATACTGGAAATATTGATGATTTGTAGCAGACGTTGTTTTTTTTTTTTAAAGCTGAATTCGCGAAATTTGGTATTTTAACTGCTGAACTAAAATGACATGCGCACTGATAATATTTTGGGTATGACGTCACAGAGCACTGATTATTCATACGTTGTCCAAAACTTTCGTCAAATAGAAAAAAAATAGTTTTAATGAAACACACCCCTTTCCATAAAAACAAGTTTTCTTTATCTTGTGCTATCAACAAATGAGACATCGCGGACAATTTAAACATTATTTATATTTTACTTTCACCCATCGTCTGTCAACTTGTTCACTCTTGACTTTAATGAGAATATTTTTACAGTAAAAAAACAAAAGAAAAAAATAGCTGCCATGATTGATGTATTTATCGGTAATGGTTATATTGTCGACTTATCAACTGATGAGAGCGTATATATACATGAATACATGTCTCTAGAGGGTGGTTTCACCTGGTGTGAATATTACAGGTGGTAGCATGGACTTTTCTAATGCTCCATAAAGATTACTTCGCCATGTTCACTTATAAAAAAAAGATGTATATCATAAATACTATAAATATTGAGTTAGAATGACCTGGAAGATTTTAATAGTTTTTGCCTGCTGGAGAGTTACACAGGTCGTACGCATTGCCCACTTAACTTTTTTTTCGTTTTTTTTTTCCAACACAACTTGAAACAAATTAAAATGGCGGAGGCCGAGCAGACGGTAAAATAGGTCAATGTCTCAAACTTTGAAGTTGTTTATTTCAGAGTGGAGGAAGCAGGTCACATCTATATTTCATATTATATATAGGTCAGTCATATTTTTTTAAAAACAGGTCACAATTATCTGAGAATTTAGGTCACTAAAACTTTAACGCAGAAATGAAAAATAATTTTTAAATAAACAATATGAAATGTTACTTCAGGCTTCAATATCTCCAAAAGTTTTCTTTGAATTGAAGTATTTTCAGAGTCTCACATCTCTTTAAAACAAAGTCATTTCGAATGAAGACTTCATTACCTAGAACGGCTCGTTCCCCTGAACATGCAGATCAAAGGGAGTTAGTTCACAATTCCCCTGGATGTGTAGATCGAAGGGAGTTAGATCCCTTGCACATGTAGATTGAGGGGGGCTAATTCCCTTGGACTCCTCAGCTAAAGCAATTAAACTGCCATGTCTAATTCAAGGTCTTAGGATATTGCTTTCATTTAACTAGATCTAGAAAAGAGTTATTTTGCTAGAGAACTTTCACAATGGGCAGATTCTTAGATGATTTAAAACCTGTGACATTTCACGTCTCAAGAGATGACCTTTTCCCTTAGCATCATCTCATGTGACTTGATATACCAATCCTAGACACACATTTACGTTTCCAGGTTAAGCATTTGTAAACATCTGAAGGTGCAGCATTTTTATTTCTACTTCTGATCAGTACATCATCTGCGATCCACGACCTTTCTTTCATGCCTATCCTTTCTGTGGATCTATCCAATGCAATTTTCTCCAAACTGTTCGTGTCGGCTCTGTAACATATTGCAGTTGCATACATAAGTACACAGCCAAGGCTACTCATAAGTAAAGTAGCGTGTAGTACTGTACAATAAAAATATAGATGCAAATACGAACAACATTCACACACGAAACACATGCACACTCACACAGTATGAATTTGACTTCTATGTATTTATTGATGACAATAAATGACCTTTTAACACTCTGACCGAAGGTGGGATAAAGGAGTTTTTATATCTTTCTGTTTTAGTCATAACATTATTATATAACAATGCGCCTTGAGTTTAGATATTTTTATTTATTTATGCGAAGTGACAAGATACGATTGTGTAAACTCCAGGGCTGTAGTTTGTTGATAACTTCTTCAATGTGTCTTAAATAGAGTGTTGTCTATGTTTAGAGTGTTGTCTATGTTTAGAGTGTTGTCTGTGTTTATAGTGTTGTCTATGTTTATAGTGTTGACTATGTTTATAGTGTTGTCTATGTTTAGAGAGTTGTCTATGTTTAGAGTGTTGTCTATATTTAGAGTGTTGTCTATGTTTAGAGTGTTGTCTATATTTAGAATGTTGTCTATGTTTAGGCGGAGGTAGCGACTAAGTCCAGCCAACCAACTGAACACATTGGAAGGTAACAATGAAATAATGCCATCAAGAATGTTGGTGATCAAAGCAGTTAATTCAATACTCAATGGAATCTGAGTCAATTAATCAATGTCATTCCAATAAGTCTAATACTGTCTATTGATTAACCACACTAATATCTAAGGTTGCTAACATATATATGTTTTTATTCTGTAACCATTCCAAGCCTTTTGTTTTTATTATGACGTCTTTGTAGCTAAATAAAACCTAACCCGAAATACAGAAAACAAAATTAACCTTCAATTTTAAGCGCCCAATTCCTTATTGTAAACCAGCACAGCCTAACAAGTTGAGGCAGAGAAGACAGTTCAGCCGCCCAGGACCTTTGCTTCAAATGGTGTGTATGCTGGGTACATTCACAAACGCAAAACAAAAAATAATACTTAAATTAGATGTCTATTACATACGTAAAAGAAGAAAAAAAGTCTCAAAGTTATGAAAGTTAAATTTCATTGATCTTCCAGAGTGGCAGGAAACCATTACAAAAGCCTTCTCAAAGGCATCCACATACTTAGATCCGGCACTGATTAACATGTTCTTAAATAAGTTGTGTAAAGAGCAAAACTTAATTGGACAATGTCGACATCCTTCTACTTCCCTAAGTGGCTGCCTGGTGGTCTCGAAAGTCCCGGGTTTGATTCCTTCCCAGCGTCTTGCTGGAGGCTTTGGTTAGGATTTAATAATCCCTCAGTTTTGAATTAACACCCGGTACGGAAACATGTACAACAAACAACCCAGGTCATAGTTACCTCCCTCTCATAAAAAAACAAAAACAGAATTCCCCTATAAAACAGACCACTTGTTAGCTAGCCTCAATACATATCCACGGGGGGGGGGAGTGGTGGGTATGGGGAGTGGTTAAGGGGGGTAGCCAAACTTCTACAGACTTTGGGTTTCAAACAAATGTCTCTTGCATGACGTAGACTCTATTTCAGTCTCAAATTGTGTGCTCTTTTTGCTGCTGACATTTCAACTCACGTATCGCCTTTCTCTCTCTCTCTCTCTCTCTCTCTCTTGTAATGCTCACCCCGAGCCAACGCAAGAACACATACACCTGTAACACACTTGGCGCGTGCAATGCACGAGCCAACACTCACCTACACAGTGGCGCGCGCAAGAAAGGTGAAGGCTTTATGGGGGAAGACATCTATGTCATTATGCTTTGCTAATCCAAAACATCCTCAACGCACGCTTTATCTGGCAAGACCCACGCTTAGACTATATACTTTAGACAGCAGTTTTTACTATAGTGTGCAATTAATATATAATAATAACTCCCAAGTGATGTAAGATGAACGACAATATATATAGTCCCTCCAGGGCCGGGTTTTATTTTTTATTTTTATTTATTTTTGTTTTGGTACCTGCCCTTAGGTCCGGATTTAGCTAAAGGCAAGACAAGATACAGATTAGGGCTTCCAACAAATATTTAGCATTGACACATAATATCTGGACTTATAAAAGGCCCCATATCTCACAGGGCTTAGGGCCTTTTCAAGTAGGCCTGTAATTACAACACTGCCTGCCCTCTTTAAACTTAAATATAAATGCACTTTAAAATATTCATAAAACTAAAAGCATGTCGTTTTGTAAATAGATATTCATAGTACCTGTAAATTTAATCCTTATTCTTTATATCAAACATATTATATTTAGTTAAAAATATAAATAGATTTTTTAGCTGGGGAGGCCCCTTTAAAGGTGAGGCTCTGGAAGGGGACACAGTCTTACAATGTCATAAATCCAGCCCTGACGTATTCGATTTTCGCTTAATAAATAAAATAAGAGAATTTTTTTTTCATATACAAATTTAGAATATTTTTCAAAAAAGCAAAAGTAGTCTTTTTTCTTCTCTCAAGGTTGGTGCCAATTTTTGCTTTCTCATAAACACAACTTGAACATTCCATGTGGTTGTCTGTACGACTCACCGGTCGCCTGCTCCTGATTTGTAGACTACGCCTCCTTGCATAAATAGAATCTTTTCTGTCAAAAGTTTTCTTTTATCACGCATTAGCCTCGCTTTCAGCAACAAACACAACCATTCACAAAGTAATCTACACCGACTCAAGGAGTTAGGAAACAAGAAAGCACCTGTTATAGACTAGATGATTTGACTTGTTCATGTTGAGGGGCCTTGAACTAAGAGTATACCTTTTTTTTTTACTCTTTTAGTTTGTTAGCTACTTTTATTTACTGAGGTTATTAAACAAACGTCTTTGAAACTCTTGCCGCAAAGAAAGACAATCAAAGGAACCGTTTGGAAATTTTTGCTCAGATCTGACATCGTGTGAAGAAGAGTAGGCTGCCCTTGCATAGGTAACATTTGGAATGATATCTGGTTGCTGCTTAATTTGGAGGACATTAGCTTTAGAGATTTCCATTTCTGGGTTGGGCAATATCTATCATACTTGATCACCCCTACCGAAGTTACAGGGCGTTTTGTGTGTGTGTGGGGGGGGAGCATAGTCTGTATTAATCATTAGTTAATGATATTTTTTAACATACTCTTGTGTTTTGTCGCCTTCTTTTGTCAGTCGAAACTACTCTCTGGATGGAGCTACTCCATAACATAATAGAGATCTGGGAAGCATTTGCACTTAGTAAAATAGAGCAACTCTAAGAAACGTCTTCCCAAATGGCATAATTTAACCTCAAAGGATAGTTTCTATAGGACTAGATCAGTGATTCCTAAAGTGGTCTATATAGACCCTCAGTGGTCTACGAAGACTTCCAAGGGGTCTATGAAAGTGAAAAAAAAAAGGATTGGGTGTAAATGAGTTGTACATAGGCCATGAACAATGACCTGCTGAGTACCTGTGCGTTGTGTCACAAATAGGCTCTGTTCAACACGGAGGTAACAATTAAACGTTGACTCCCAACTAACAGGTAAACACACATGAAGATTAACCATTAATGCAATCAGACAATGAAGAACGAGGCCAATTCATAAACATGGAAGAAATAACCCTCACCTAATACTTAACTCCAAAACTAAAGCTGGACTGCAACTTGTAGGTGTGAAACTTTATAGATTTGACTTGAATTATTCCCGTGGACCCCTTGTACATAGGGTCGCAACCACATCTGTCCACCAAACTCGGTTCTGAGCAGCTGTCTTCATCCGCTGCCATGCAGGGGCATAGCTAGGAATTCGTCATCATTTGGGGGCCCAGAAGGGGGGATTGACCTCTTTTGGGGCCACTGCATTTTGCGTAATATTTAATATCTAAAGTAAAAAACACTTGGACCATCCTACTTTCCTATTTCTTTGCGAATTTTAATCGAGTGCCTGCTTTGCAACATCGGTATTAGTTTTCGCAGGGTTTGTTCTATCCAGTTCCACTTTTGCTGTCTAACAGTAACAGGGATGTGACTCCAACAGGTCCGCCTCTCTTACACAAACTTTCTTTGTAATCTTGTTAATATCTTGGGCTATGGGTTTTTGCTTGGTTCTGTCCACTTGACATAAGTTATCTTTTAGGGCTACCTAATTCCCAATATCTGGGGAAGGCATCTGTTTGTGAGGTGTCTGTTTGTGAGGCATCTGTTTGTGAGGCATATGTTTGTGAGGCATCTGCTTGTGAGGCATCTGTTTGTAAGGCATCTGTTTGTGAGGCATCTGGAGTTTTTCAATATTTATTTTCGCGACCCTCTATGTCTCAGAACCGTATAGAGTATAGAGGAACTAACTTCAAGTTTGTCTCAAAGAGACACAGCGCTGGTAGAGACATTGCTTAGGATCGTCAAGCTGTTTAAAGCAGCGATTCTCAACCTTTCAAGCTCGGTGACCCCTTTTTACAATCCCCCACTCTTCCGTGAACCCCCCCCTCGCACACGCACACAGCAATAGAAGAATATACAAAACAATCAATTTTTTCGCTGGTCTTTGGCGACCCCTGTCAAATCGTCAATCGACCCAAAGAGGGTCGCGATCCACAAATTTAGAATCCCTGGTTTAAAGAGAGGTCAAGACAAACTGATTACTGTGATTTGGTTACCAATAAAAAATAAGTTCCAAGAGATTAAATCAGTGTTTCTCAAACTGTTTTCCTCAGAACCCTAGTGTTCTGCAAAGCATGAATATGTGTTCCTTGAACTACTGGAATAATTAAATAATTAGCCACCACATTAAAAAGAAATAATTAGCAAAGTGCTCCGCTAAATACTCAGAATGTGCAAAGTGTTCCGCTAAATACTCAGA
>JADKLZ010001483.1:259316-269966 GCA_021533235.1 Biomphalaria straminea
TGTGCTAACATAACACATCTTTGTCTGTGTTAAAATAACACATCTCTCAGTTTACAATCCACACCTCTGTTTGTGTTAGCAATACATCCTTCTGTCTTTGTTTTCAATGAAATATGGGAATTTTTATTTAAATAGTATAAATTAACATTCAAAAGAAAAAAAATCAAGACATCTCTATGATGTTGAATCAAGAATCAATATTGTCAAGTTGAGTTTTTGCTTGATTAAAGAGATCTTCAGTTGCGATGGTACTTTTAGTGTAATCTTGGTCATTTTGTTTTTATCACAACTTTTCTTCCGTTGAATAAAACACATTATAAATATTGACAACTTGAACAACTGTAGCAACTCTCCACCGCACAGGCGCTTATTTTTACAATAGCATCTCTAGTACAGGGGCGTAGCTAGAAATTTTCCATCGTTTGGGGGCCCGAAGGAATGGCCTCTTTGGGGGCCCCTACATTTTGCGTAATACATAATTTTAATGTAAAAAGACACTTATTTGGGGGCCCCCCTCAAGTGGGGGCCCGGGGGGATTTTCAAATCCTCCCCCCTCCTCCCCCCTAGCTAGCTAGCCACTGCTCTAGTAGAGTAGTTACTAACAAATTAAGACAGTTATGGCCAACCTAATTCTACCCGCGGGCTATTTTAATATCCAACACTCGACTCGCCGGCCACATGACCAAAAAAAAAACAAAGTGAAATTGTTCTGAAACTATTTTGGTAAAAACCTGTGATTTGGATACTTATTTAAAAGTTTTTTTGACAATTATATTTTTACACGTCAGGATTACACTCTACGGTACAATATAAGCAATGTAGTTTTACCACCGACTCATTTTGTGGTCTCTTTTTGGTAAATATATCCATATGGATCCTACAATCACTAGGCATAGATCAACAATCTTTCAATCGTGACTCAAATCTAGAATGCCGTCATATTAATTCTATAATGCCATTGTTGTGTTGCTGTTTTATTAAACAGAAACATCTTTTTTTTATATATAAAATAAATATTTTGTCTTATTATCATGCAAAAAGTAAATATAGGTTCACTTTTCCTGGTAGATTCTGCATTCGGAGTCCCAGACACAAACGCTAAAGATCATGATACCAAGCCATAAAAAAGTGAGGGTCCAAACGTAGATAAAGATACATTTTTGCAACTTTTTTTTTGGTTTGATTGTTTGGAAGAGATATTTTTACACTTTATGCCGACCTTTCGTATTTCGGGCATCACTGAATTAAGAGAAGACATTCACTAGCTCAAACAAAGACTCGAATCACAAGTTTGTGATGTAATATCACTTAGCTAGAAGAAACCGTCGAATTTCATCTATTTCCACCGGTTATAAAATGCATGTTAAGAAAGCATTTATTATATATGTCGACTTATATTTCGTTCTTACTTTGTTAAAATTATCACGTCATGGTCGCTAAGTAAAAACTTTCCTATATTTCCGAAACAAATAACTAATTCCTAAACGTGCCATCACAGAAAACATGAGCAGAAGATGGGGATACAAAATTTAAATAAAGGCGTGTCTACACTAGATGTTAAAAAAAAATATGCAGTTCGTAATTGGGTTTGGGAAGTCATGAGAAACTCTGCATTCAACCTTCATTTTCGGAAAAGAAAACATTGTCATTTGTAACAGATGCATGTGTAGATCAGATGTACTTGAGGTAGCTCTAACGGTAATAAATTACAGTACGGGCACGAGTACCTTGTTGAGTGTATACTGTTGCGAGATTCTATACTACGCGATCGGTCTCACGATAAACAGGTACTAACAGGGACACAGACTAAATAATTAAGTTGACTCAAGGTGAACTTCAAACAGAATATTTATTTACAGAATGGGCCACAGTCTAGTCCGTCACTAAAAACGATGTTTACCCCTCAAGAGTCTAGCAGTAACTGATTTATATAAATCAAACTTAACCTCTAACCCTAAAGTCTATGTCGTCATTATAAAATATTCGTTCACTGTCAGTACATAAAAGTGCGAAACCCAATAAACTAAACTATCTAACACATTTGTATTAGTATCCTATACTCTTAAGCGAGCAATAATATATATATTATTTCGAAAACGGCTCTAACGAATTTCTTTAAAATTTCAACGTATCTGCAAATTAGTGAGAAAAAAATTCTGAACTCATTGGCCACATCGGGAAAACTCGAGTTCGACCGTTATTTCGATATGAAAATGTCTCAATGTTCTAAAATTAATTTTGGTTAGAATAATTTATGAATGAAAGTTTTCCATGACGTAAACGGGAAAAACGCTGCTTACGTCACTAGGCTTACCGTAGTACACTAAAATATTTCTTTGCAAACAAGAACGCGTTTAGAGATATGAATGAAGGGATGTGTAAAAGCAGACCACGGGCTGTAGCACCACTGGGATGGATGGATGGCAAGCCGGTATGAACTATTGTCCTACAGTCAGTCTGGGCAGGGAATTTTTTAACCAAGTAAGGATCGGCCACCTGATATTAAGTTGTTATGTACGCACACTTGTGTATATTTGAAAGAGCTTAGCTTAGGTCTACAATAAGCTCACATTTTGCCACTTCGTAAAGAGTTTAAATCTGAATTGAATTAAACTTAATCTTGTTATCTTTGACAGTGAGATATGAGCTGAGTGGTAAAGTGTTTTGCTTCCGAGCCGGAGGTCCCAGGTTCGAAACCTGGTAAAGATTGGTATTTTTAATTTCGGAAACTTTAGGACAACTCTGGTACAGGTCATTAGTTGGAGAAAAATATCTGTGGTCGTTGCGACACTATCGTTTATCAACAGTAGACCACAGAAACAGATGACTAATACATCATCAGCATCTGCCCTATAGATTGCAACATCTGAACGGAGTATTTAACGATATTGACACATATATCTTCATTTTTTTCCATCGCTCTATTGGAAAGGACATTTTGTTGACGATACACAGATATAAAATAAGACAACTCAGTTTTTACAACTAATTTTGTATTTTATTGGTTGTCTCCTTTATTATGTCACTCTCGAATTCCGAAGTATAATTAAATCTTTGTAGAAAGTTTGTATTTAGTTCTTGTTTATTTCAATGTTCACACATAGATTCTAACTTGTTCACATATATGCACGAAAGAGGAGTATGTCAACTAGGTTTTTTAATAATCAAAGAGAGTAAACCATTTTAGGGATTAAAATCATTTGTATCACGTTTCTTTCAGTAATGTCAAGGCAGACGCAACACCTGATATTAGGCTAGAAGTGTTGGGCTTTGACAGAGTAATTATAAATTAATTGGCTGCCTGGTCGAGCGGTTTGCACGCTGGACTGTCGTTTGGATTTATCGATGGTCCCGGGTTCAAACCCTGCCCGCTCCCATCCCCCGTCGTCCTGAGGGAGGTTTGGACTAGGAAGTAACTATCTTCAAATCTGAAGGAACTTCCGAAACATGTAAAATATTTTACAAAAGAAACATAATTCCGTTAAGTTTGAAAATATTAAACTGAAACAAAAAGTAATCAACGATGTGTTGCTTCGGTATATTACTGTACACGCAACTCCTAACGTATAGTGGCTATCCCAAAGCTTATACCATCTCAATCTGTCTGGCACAAAGTTTGTACACGTTATTTCTCCCACACCCCATTTCGGATCAAGATGAACATTTGCACAATTACACAATGGCATAGACAAAAACATAAATCAAAAAAAAAATTACAATTAGTAACTAAATATTTTCTTTAACTAACAAAGGGAATTAGTCTTTAAGTATTCACAACATTGATTAAATATGTAGGTCTCTTTAGATAAATGAATATACTATTTTTCCAATCACCCTTCTCGGATATCTATAAATGAGATTGGACCAAAGCGCTCTGAGCATGCTATAAGCATGAAAGTAGCGCTATATAAAAGCAATAATAATAATAATAATAGTAATAATAATAAAAAAAGATGTCAAATATTTGTTTACAATAATTAATTATGGCATTTTTAGCGGCCCCCGTAAGGGGAAAAAGCCGCTATTAGGTTTGTGCAAAATGTCCGTCTGTCCGTCTGTCCGTCTGTCCGTCTGTCACACTCAGGGCGCCGAAACTAGAAGAGATACGAAAAATATTTTTTCACCATTAAATGCGGCTTGAAAAGTTTAGGTGCAACGGCTACTTTTAGTTTTCTAAAAGCAAACCGTTTAATTTATAAAAATTATTTTGCAAGCGATTTTTTAATAATAAAACACCAATTGTGAAGCAATTACGTAAATCTAAGGGAGGAAATGTTACTATATGAAATGCTCTTGGCATGTAGATATCACGCACATTTTTTAAAATGACTTTCTGTCTGTCTGTCCGTCTGTCCGTCTGTCAGACTCAGAGCGCCAAAACTAGAGGAGAAACAAAAAATATTATTTCACCATTAAATGCGGCTTGAAAAGTTTAGGTGCAACGGCTACTTTTAGTTTTCTAAAAGCAACCCGTTTAATTTATAAAATTAATTATGCAAGCGATTTTTTAATAACAAAACACCAATTCTAAAATAATTACGTAAATGTAAGGGAGGAAATGTTACTATAAGAAATACGTAAGGCATATAGATATCACGCACATTTTTTAAAATGATTTTTTAGCAGCGGCTTTTGTGTACTAGCGTAAAGCCCGGAAATGACATGATTCTAAACTAATTTCTTAAATTTTAAAAAAAATCAGATTTTTTAAAATAAAATTGTTTAATACCCCCATTATGATGTAACTAACATATTTTTGTGCGTTTTGTCTGTTGGTTGGTCTGTCCGTCACGGTTAGAAAAAAACACTAAAGGCTTTTGAAAATATGATTTAACCTTTACTGTTCTTTCAGAAATATTGCGATAGTTTAAGGATGGGAGCATACTGGAATTGAGCCAGGGACTTAGAAGGAACATCCAAAACATCTTGCGAATAGGCGGATTTGACAGGGATCCGACTCCGACGGGGGCCGCCTCTGAGTTTGTGTATTACACAAACTCTCTTTGTAATCTTGTTTTTTTATATTTTTACAATTTGCTTGTGTTACTATTAGAGAGGCACAAATTCTAATGGATTTTATGAACGAAAAAAGACTGACAAATAGTGATATTGGGGTCCAGCAGTTATTGGAGATTGAGAGAAGGATCTCAGACCAATTGGAAACTTTCAGGTAGAGTTGAGCCAATCGTCCCCTCGACGCTCTTAAAACTCTCGGCTATTGTTTCTATGTGTGTGCTGCCAGTTCCGTCTGGAATAGGGACTTACTAGTTTCTTTGTTTCAAAAAGGGTCTAAGATGTAATGAATAAATAGGCCATATGCTTTAACTACATAAGTAAATTATTAAAGTGTCCCCTTCAGACCTTGCAATCTATGGGGCAGATGATGTTAAGGTCATCTGTTTCTTTGGCCAGCGATAAACGAGCAGGGTGTCGTGTGGTCAGCACAACAACCAACCGCCTTTTACTTTCCTCAACTAAAGTCAGGTACCCATTAGAGTTGGGTGGACTCAGGGGCGCCCTAAAAATCCCGAAATTCAAAATCCCAGTCTTCACCGGGATTCGAACCTCAGGTTCGGAAGCCGAGCACTTAACCATTTGACCACCGCGCCCCCTTCAACTACATAATCATTAATTATTATTTTGAAGTTATATTTTTATTAATATTTTGATTGTGAAAGGAGAACATACACTCATGTATTCATGATGGAAGAGTTAAATAGTCATTCGACAGTCGACAGCGGGCTTTTTCAGTTCACGGACCAAAGGTTTGGAACTCACTCCCCATTGAACTCAGACAGACAACTTGCTACACCACCTTTAAGAAGAACATCAAGACCTATCTGTTTAGAACTTTTTTAGATTAGTTTGTCATGTCTCGTGTTTGTGTTTGTAATGTCTTTACAGCGCCTTGAGCCTACATTTTTGTTTGTTAACAGCGCTTTATAAATAAAATTATTATTATTATTATTATTCATTTGGCACACCGTCTAATAAGTTTATGCGCCTATAATTTATACATCTTCAATAGATTTATACATTCGCTTAATCGGGATGTATTGTTTTTGTCATGGGGGGTGGGCGGGGTAATAAATGGGTAAAAAATGATAGAAGGTGTTGTTGATGTTGTTGAAATTACTGTTGATACATCTGGTCGTGATACTGTTTGAAATAAATAGCCTGCTGAATATTCTTCATCTATTCATTTTATAATCATATATTTCTTATTAGAAGTAAAATAATCGCTTTACATAACATAACGTGGTATATAGAACAGATTTGGTTCCCTTGATAGTAGTACTTGTTTTATTTGTTACTAGTTTAAGCTTTCAATATTTCTTTAGTTTGAAACGTGTGGATAAATCACTTTATTATAATTCACTAAACATATTGAGACAGAGTTTCAGCCCCTGAAGGTAACTCTCCAGAACTTGCAGTCCGCCAGGGTCGCCATAAACCCTATAGAAGTTTGCGACGTGGAGATCTCCATGATGAGATCACATTGGCCGGTGATGGAGAAGTAGTTGACCCCCTGGCACGCCTTGTAGGTACAGCACAGACTACAGCAGTCGACAAAGTGGCGGATGGAGTTCAGGCTTGTATACAAGGATCCAGTGTAACACAAACTGTCTGCGCTGTTCATGTTGGTCTCTGTGGGAGCTGAGGGAAGGTAAGACAAGGATAAGACAATGATAGGACAAGGATAAGACAATGATAGGACAAGGATAAGACAATGATAGGACAAGGATAAGAACATGAAAAGACAAGGATAAGAACATGATAAGACAAGGATAAGACAATGATAGGACAAGGATAAGACAATGATAAGACAAGGAAGAATAAGAACATGATAAGACAAGGATAAGAACATGATAAGACAAGGATAAGAACATGATAAGACAAGGATAAGAACATGATAAGATAAGGATAAGAACATGATAAGACAAGGATAAGACACCATTGTCATAAAAGTTCTCCTTTCAGACCTTGTGGCCTATAGGGCAGATGATGTAAAGGTCATCTGATTCTGTGGCCCACGGTTAACGAGGGTTTCATGTGGCCAGCACAAAGACCAACCGCCTTTACTTTTACTAATGTCAGGTACCCATTAGAGCTGGGTGGACTCAGAGGCGCCCAAGGATCCCGAAATAAAAATCCCAGTCTTCACGAGGATTCGAACCCCAGAACCCTCGGTTCAGAAGCCAAGCGCTTTAACGCCCAGCCACCGCGCCTCCACACTATTGTCATGATAAGACATTTATTCATGGTAAGACACTGATATCACGATAAGAATCTGATGTCATGATATGACACTGATGTCATGACATGCAGATATTACTTCGCGACTACACAGTGAAGTGTTGCCTCAATATGTATTGGTACAAATCAAAATATGTTCAAAGATCACATCAGCAAAGCCTTGGATCTATTCATATCAAAATAAAGAATGAAGCTGATTAAATCAAAGCCACTTCAGTGAGATTTCAACAACTTAAATACCTGTTGAATTGTCAGAGTTGTAAATGTCTGCCATTTTGAATGATGGAAGGAAGTAAGTTAAATACCTGTTGAATTGACAGAGTTGTAAATATCTGCCATGGTGAATGATGGAAGTAAGTAACTTAAATACCTGTTGAATTGACAGAGTTGAAAATGTCTGCGATAGTGAGTGAAGGAAGAGAGGAACTCCTGGCTACTGATGAGGCTGTAGTTACAGGTGTTGATGTTGTTAAAACTACTGTTGATACGTCCGGACGAGATGCTGTTTGATATGGAACCGCCTGTTGAATATTTTTCATTAATTTTAGAACGGCTTTGGTTTATAGGATTCAATTAAAACGAGCAGACAAGAAACCAAAAAAATGCTTTGACACATAAACACATCGGAAGCACTTGTATTCATAAACACAGCAACTAGCACACATATCTTTTTATTTTACGAAGCACACACGTCCAATCTTAATAAAAGATAATTACACCCCAGTCCAACGTTCACAGGTGTAGCCGTAGGGGAAGGAAAGCGGGGCGTTATCATGACCGTGCGCCACTCTGAATATAAGCCTAAATTCCTATGTGATGTTTCTGAAAAATAGGAGGCGGGCGACAGATTTGTACACTGCGTATCTGCCTGCGTGTATCCGTATGTCAATCTATATGCGCGTATTAATTACAGATTTCTACTTGGCTAAAATGTTAGCTAAATAATTGTTTTACATTTCTGATTAAGTTTACCCAGTGGCGTAGCTAGAGTATTTGGTGCCCCTCTCCACTTGGTGCCCTGTGCGGCCCGCACCACCCGCACATTGGTAGCTACGCCACTGAGTTTACCGTTCCGCGGTTGTTAACGCATAAAACACGTTGAAACATAAAACGAGGTTAAAAAGAAAAAAAAACACTTCGATAAATGCATACAGCAAGACACAAAACTCGTTTTACATACAGACATAACACAAGAAGTGCATCGCAACTATAGTTTAGGTCTTAGAGCTTATTACTTAGAGCTTAGGGATTAGAGCTTTGGGCTTAGGGCGTCACTGCTTCGGCCTTCTCCTAAGTTTGGTTCAATGTATACGTTCAATAGCTTTGAAAAAGAACCTTAGAAATATTAATTTTCTTCTTTTTCTTCGTTCTCATTAGACTTGGTTCAGATCCTATATCTGAAATAACCGCGCAGTGGTTTTCAGATCAGGCAGTTCTCCGTATAGTTGTTATTCTGCTATAGGAAGGTTTTGGAGCCAGAGTCTTGTTCGAGTCTCTTGATATAGTATACAGCTTTGAAGGACATGGTCAGCTTTTTCTGGTGATGCTCCATAAGAGCAGGTTTCGCTGTTCCCGACTTTAAACTTCCGCAACATATGTGGTCTCATTCTGTCTGGGTTCTGAGTCGAAAAATTATGTCTTGGTCACGTCGTGATAGCTTCTAATGGGCGTCCTTTTTGTGTGTTTCATCTTGATTATTTAGGTCTATTCCAATAATATCAAAAGTAATGCTGAGTATCTAATTCTTCCGTGATGTGATTTATGCATGCAGCCGTAGACTATAGAGACTTAGGTTCATACCAGTTGAAGATTTTTGTTTTAGGTGATGTAAACACGCATGTTGGACATTTTTATATAGCCCGCAAGACTAAAAATGTTTGGCCATTACTGATTACTTTGAATTATTGGGCCATCACTGCTTACTTAAAAAAACGAAGCATCACTGATTACTTCTAATTACTGGGCCATCACTGATTACTTCAAAAAACGGGGCATCAATGATTACTTTAAAATACTGGCTGGGCCGGACTTAGGCCACTGCAACCTATGCGGTTGCAGTGGGCCCCACGCTTTCTTATGCCCCTCGCTAATCCAAGTTATAAGTATTAAATTGCAAAATTTATTAGAAAAATTCCTGGAAATCTCATGAATTTATCAAAATCTCCTGAAAACTCTTAAAAATCGCCAGAAAAATAGACAAAATTGTCATTTGGGGTGTCATTCTTTGCGAAAACGCTAATCCTACGCGCGATAAGAGAAAAAAAAAGGCATTGTCAACTTTCATGTAATAAAATGCAATAACCGGGCCAATTTTTTTTGTTATACAAAATCTTAATTTTTGCTTATTATCCTTATTCCCACACAAACTAGGCACCGCGCAAGTCAGTCTCGCATAGGGCCCGCAATAGCTAGGACAGGCTCTAAATACTGGGCCATCATTGATTACTTTAATCTACTTCTTTTAAATATTAGGCCATCGCTGATTACCTTCGGATACTGGGCTATATCTGATTACTTTGAAATAGTCGGCCGTCACAGATTACAATCAAATTCTGGACCATCGCTAATTATTTCCAAATACTGGGCCATCAATGATTACTTTCAATTAGTGAGTTTTTGAACTATCTGTTGGACAACTTACACTACATGAATTGGCTGTCGATGAGTTACACACACAAAAATAGCTGGCAACAATTTCCGGCCAGACGTAATTCCTGATTAAAGAAAAATAAAACTGAAATGTAAGAGAGTCTTTGAAACTTAAATTATTAGAAATAAATCATCATAAATTATAACAAGTAATTACATTTGCAAGAAAAACGTCTATTTTAATTAATGTCCAGAAGATATTCAATTTGTAAGTCAATTCATAAATTACATTTTGATTGTAAAATTGGTAATATTAGATTGCATATAAGTCCTCAAAAAAAGAGTCAATGATCCTATACAAATGATCCAATAATGAGTACTAGATAGATCCTCTCATGTCGGATCTTATCTTATAAATTACAAACGTTCATTCAAATAAGAGAGATTATTACATCCAAAGCACAAACAACCTGCAGGACGGATGAATCAAGTCGAAATCCGGAGGACTAGTTACACGACCAGTCATGCACCATGGTTACAAGATAATTGTCAGTTACATTGCATAAATATCCATAGATCTATCATGTCCAGATCTACATATTTTATTTGTTTTCACTTTGAAAGTAAGTCAGTTTTGTAATCCAATGCACCTAGAAAGTTAACACTATTCCCATCAACACAACTTTCGTATTGACAGACAAAGAGACAAACGTATGAAAGAGAGAACAAACAATAGCATATAAATAGATAGACAGATACATGATAGATAGATAGATAGATAGATAGATAGATAGATTGATTGAT
>JADKLZ010001483.1:275562-303944 GCA_021533235.1 Biomphalaria straminea
ATCATTAGTATCAAATTACATACTTTAACTTATTGAAATAAAATTTAAAAAAAAAAATAGGAAAGCCCAAAAAAAAGCCAATAGCCCGAAAAAGAGGAAGAGCCCAAAAAAGAGGCAAAAAAAGAGTCAAAAGCCCAAGTATCCTTAGGATGTAAACAGCTCGACAACTGATGTCCTAAGCTAAAAAGCTGAGGTTTCCTTTTTAAAAAAGCAAGAACAAAAAAATAAGTTAAGGAGAATTGATGACATTTTCGAATTTTGTCGCACACGGGAAAAGTGTAGTGATTATGGCTAAATTGTGGCTAGGACCAAGAATTTGATATTGTAGATTTAAAATTGTATAGGCCTATTTTTAAAAAGTAAAACAAAAATTCATATTTTTCAGTTTTACCATGAACCATTTCAGTCATACTGGTTAGTAGGATCACTAAGGTCAGCAGTACTTGAACTGTCATTTTTTGTTTATTAAAAACCTGTAATGTAAAATAAAAATATACATATTTTTCAAGACCTTTTTTAAATCTAAGATTATAAAGAGTAAATAAAAAGCCCAAGGTAAGGCTTGTCTTCCATCGCACAAATTAGTAAGGTATACAGTGTTTCCCGTGGCTGTGCAGTCCCAGCTGTGATCTACATATTTTGACACATCCAGGGCAAGCAAAATCATTGTCCGCAGGTGGTCGGTTTAGATTTTCTTTTCGTCGTCTGTGTTTGTCCTCGGCGGCAGATTTTCTTTTGGTCTCAAATGTGTTTCCCGCGGCCTTCGTGAGTGACCTCCAGCTGTCTCGTTCCGACGCCGCATGCAGCCAGGTGCTCTCTTCTATGTCAGCCAAGGAAAGTTGACGCCTAAGCTGGTCTTTGAAGCGTTTCCGTGGGGCGCCTCTGTTTCGTCGACCACCTTTTAGATCACCAAAAAAGACTGCCTTTGGCATACGTTCGTCTCCCATACGGGATACGTGCCCTGCCCAGCGTAGCTGTCGGACCATGTTGTATAAAAGACACAACACCTAATATATGAGAAAAAATTAGTATGACTGATGATATTTCAATTAGATTATTCAAAGAACTAAGCAATGAGTTAGCAGGATCTCTTAACAAGGGCAGAGTACCAAGGGACAGGAAAGACGCTAATGTCACCCCATTATCTTAAAAAGGAGAAAAATCTGACTCAGGAAACTACAGACCAGTATCACTAACCAGCGTCACATGTAAAATCCTAGAACACATAATATGTAGGCACATTATCAACCACATTGATAAACATATTGTCCTTACTCCATACCAACATGGCTTTAGGAAATAAGGATCATGTGAAACACAACTAATAGGACTAATTGAAGACTTTTCAAAAGGTCTAGATCAGGGGTGGGAAACCTTTTTCAACCGAGGGCCGCATTAATAAAAATTGGGGGACTAAGTGGACCGCATATATATCATATGAGTGGCGAAGCGAATTTGGTAGCCCCTAATATAATAGCTAAATACAAAATAAAGGGAAAAAGCTAAAATTATACAATGTTTTAAAGACCAAGTGTACCTCAAATAATAACATTGAGTACACGTTTTGCTATTCCTTCTCTATTATAATATCGCAGTTTATTTCCTGTGCGGGGTCCCCAACAATCAGCCTTAGCAGCTGCATACATTGTCTATGCCTAGGGATAGACATGTGAAACTTTTCATAACATTTATATCTTTCCATATATTTCGCTTGATTATAATGTTGCTTTGTGTAAAGAATGCAGTTACTAAATTATGGTTGGGATAGTTTCTTTATTTTATTAAAAAGATTTATTTCCCATCAGTTGTTACCCTTGCCATCTTGTAGAAGCCAAACCAACTTTTTCAACACAGTTTTTCATAGCATTGAAAAAAATACTGGCCTGGGCTTATGTGTTTTACTGAATGTATCGAAATAGTGCTTTTAAATATAATCTTAGTTTACTTAAAACTTTTTAGAAGGACGTTTGGAAACAATGTTTCTTTAGCCTCTTCATTCTAAGCGATAAGAATAAAAAAATCCAATAATTTCTATAGATATTTACATTTATTTATTTTTAATATACTTGCATTTTTGTATGTGTAATGTGTGAGCACACTTGATTTATTTAGGTTTTCGCGGGCTGCATAAAACACTTCAGCGGCACTTTAGCGGGCCGCATGTGGCCCGCGGGCCGTAATTTGCCCATCCCTGGTCTAGATATTAGTGAACAATAAGATGGATTTTCTAAGGAGAGAACAAGCTGTAAAAATAAATGTATCTGACCCAACATCAACAACAGTAAACACAATTGTACCTCAAGAAACAGTTTTTGGTCCACTACTATTTTTTATAAACATAAAGAATTTACAGAATTGCATTAGTTCAGGAACATAAGTCAGATTATTCGCAAACGATTGCATAATATATAAAACAATAAAAACAACACAAGACCCAGACATTTTACAGAGAGAATTAGATGAATGACAGAAATGGGAATCAAATTGGAGCATGTCTTTCCACATAGAAAAATGTCAGTTATTAAGAGTAACACAAAAATAAAACAAATTAATTCCATTTATCTTATTCATGGTAAACCAGTTAGTAGAGATGGGAATCGAACCCAATTTTTAAAGTTCGGGTTCTGTTCGGTTCGGTCAGATTTAAGTTCGTGTTCGGTTCGGTTCGATGACGAGTATAGTTCGGGTTCGGTTCGGTTCGGTCAGGTCTGAAGTTCGGGTTCGGTTCGGTTCGATGTTATGAAATTATCTAATAAAAAAATTAAGTTATAAGGTTTAATTCAATTTATTAGCTAAAACACTTTCATTTGAATTTTTACATAAAAAATTATTTGAAACATATTAGCTATTGCAACTTCAAACTAAAAATTGCTTCCGTTATATACACAAAAATATAATAACAGTAAATGTGATGAATAACGATAGGATATTATAAGCATATAATGGTATCAAAAATAGCCTAAGGTCAGTTAAGCAATCAGGGTTGCATGTTGTACTTGAGAAATGTCAGCATTTGTAATGTTTCTGGGTTAAGCCTAGCCCTGCGATCACTCATTGTCATTCCACAAACTGAAAATACTCTTTCGCTGGCAGTACTTGTAGCGGGAATAGCCAACAACTTTTTAGTGATCGATGCCATCGTTGGAAGCTTATGTTCACAATCATTCTCTTTCCAAAATTCCAATGTGTTGCAGTCAGTCACTGACAGTGCCAAATATTTTTCAAGTTCATGTCTCGTGTCATTACTATCAGCATTAGCTAATGGAGTAACTGCTGTCTTAAAGTCTGACAGTAAATCAAACGATTCAGGGTCAACTTTTCTCTTTTTGGTAAGAGGCGGTTGATCTGAATGACTGCATTCGCCACAACTGTCTATACATGCAACGTCTGAGTGCTTTGATTCCACCTGGTGTGTTGAAGAAGTCTTAAACTTGTCTACCATTTTACGCATCTCCGAATAAACAGTTTCACGATCTTCTACATTCACAAAAGTCAAGTATAAGATGGCACAATAATAGTTGAAAGTTGGTGCAGTGGGTGAATAATATATTTTTCCTCCAAGCTGGACAGAAAAGCTGCCTTCAAATCACGCATACTGTCACTGTCTGAACCATTGATCTTACAGAGTGACCGAAGATGAAATAACATCGGCCATACATCAGGGATGTCGGCACATTGTCATGAGACAGTTGCGCAGTAGCCTTGTGAAACGGATGCAAAAATTCAAAAACGTCACTCCGGTCAAAAAGTTTTAGAACCTCTGACTTAGCAGTGACTTGGACTAGATAAGTCTTACAAACATTTCATGATATATTTTGCAATTAGGCGTCAGGTCAACATTTTCAATAGACTACAGTTTGACACCGTAGTAAGTTAACTTAGACCAGGCGTCCTGCTAGACAGTTTGATCTGTTTCGACATATGACATAATCTTCTCAACAATCGCCATTTAACTATGTCGTAATCAATACCCTAATATGTTTACGGTGACTTAACTTTTCATAATTATGTGACATCTAGTAAGCGCCTTACAGTGATTCAATTTAAAGTGCCTACCGCGCGATTTCTCCGACATAAACATCGGGAACCAAACCCCAGGCCTGCAATGCAAATAGTTTGTCTCTGCATCCCTCACCCCATATTCCTCTCACTATGATTGGCTGCTCGCATTACGAGCTCTCTTAATGACACTAAATGCTGTATATAGTCATATGTAAACATTATTAGCTGAATCGCTAGATAGAAGGATAGATTCACGTCTGCTCTGGATGTCATCTGCTCTATGTTTAAAATAGAAATTATGGGATAGTAAACTCAAATAGTCCAATACATTTGTTAGTAAGGCAATAATTATGGTTATGTAATGGACTGTAAAGGCCTGAAAAGAATGGTCCACCTTATATTGGTCCGGAAATAGGAACTGTGATAGACTAAGGGTCATCTATCACGTGGGCGAAGTCTAATTGTCTAATTAGTGATAAAAGTCGCACCTTCAAATGTTACGACACGTGTTGACAGGAATAATCTTCTTCATTAAAGAGAAACGTGGGTTGGGGTGGAAAAAAGAATGAAGTATATACCAGCCCAAGTGGTGTCGACCTTGATAGTCAGACATCCGGCGCCTAAGGCCACTGTAGGTGACTGTTTGTTTATCTTTGCCCGATCGAGGAGAGATAAGTGAAAAGTCGTGGCCTGGTTGGTGGACTTGGTCTTATTATTATTAAAAAAAGATATATTTTAGAAAGGATTGAACAAATGCAAAATTAGTTTGGTTAAGAAAAGAAGGGTTCGTTCGGTTCGGTTCGTACCAAGCAACTTTAAAGTTCGGGTTCAGTTCGGTTCGGTCAAGTCTAAAGTTCGGGTTTGGTTCGGTTCGGTCATAAGTAGGGTTCGAGTTCGGTGTGTTCGGTTCGGGTTCGGTTCGTTTCCATCTCTACCAGTAACACAGACTAAAAACGCAAAATAACTAGGTGTTATAATAAATGAAAAACTGTCATGGAATCCCCATATTGATAAAACAATTAAAAAATCAAACAAAGCATTAGGGTTTATTGAAAGAAATTTCTATAAATTAAATCTCCTTAACTCAAGAAAACATTTAGAAATATTAACATTTGACTAGAGTAGGTAACACCTTTAGTAAAATAACTAAATTTAGAAAGCCTTTATGATAGAAGATTCAAAAGTAAAGTAGCAATTATACATTAAACTTTGAACCATAATCTTCAAATACAAAAACAAAACTTAATAAAAATACTCAGAAAGACTCAAAGAAAAAAGCACACTCCTCGACCCATATGCTTGGACAAATTTGTACAAATGTTCTTTCCCTAGTGCTATTAGAGCATGGAATGGGTTGCCTGAGCTAGCCGGGAAGTAACGCCTGTAATATATAAGATAAGAAAAAAATAAATATTCACCCGTCACTAACTAGCAGGGCCCGACTTAACCATTGTGGGGCCCTATGCGAAACGGATTGCGCAAGGTCCAGTTTGGGTAGGCATACGGATAATAAGTGAAAATTTAGAGTTTGTATTAGAAAATAAATTTGTTTTTATTCATTCTTTACTACGTACAGAATTAATATACGATCCTTGAGTGTAGCGAAGTCATACTGTATATCATACTTATTATATTTCCTACCTAGATTACGCTCAAAAGTAAGAATTACGAAAAATTTCAAGCTACATTTGAAAATTGTTGACCTAAGTAAATCTTCATTAGTTTGAGGCGCGAGAAGTTTCTTTCACTAGATTCCACAATTATCTATACTAGTCGACCGGCGGCATAGCATTTAATAACATTTCACGGGATTTCCAAGGGGCTCCTAGTAAATCAAGAGGCCGCGGGAAATCTGTTATGTTTATAAAATGGTTCAATTTCATAATTTATACACCTAAAAATTAGCACGGGTCCAAAGAACAATCAAGTAATTGGGAAGATCCCATGGCGCAGCACGCGGTGTGAATGGAAATTGGTGCATCCCAATCCGCACAGTTTTGTGAATGAAAGTGGTGTTTATATAATTATCTCTTCTTCTCAGATTATTGTCATAATATTAAAAGTATTTCCAGATTATTGTGTCGTAAGACTATTGAAACTAGAACAACAATACACAGATAGAATATACTCTCAGGTTTCTCTTTAGAAAGTACTTTAATTAATATCACAAATTACGAACATTCGTTCATTAGACATGATTACGAAAGGTAACTGATCTCTCTATTCCTAGATCTAGATCTAGATCTAGATCTAGATCTAAAACTCGAATTCAACTCTAAGATTATAGAACTTCTCTTCGCAGAGATAGTTTTATGCTTTAGAACATGATCATACTAATTATAAATTATAGTCCATTTAATCAAATTAACATTCAATTTTGTTTTTCTAAAGCATTGTTACATGAGTACAGCTCTATACTTAATATCGCGTAAATTAAGGTCAATTAACCATTGTAACTCCATTCATAGTATTTTTAGCGGCCACCGTAAGGGGAAAAGCCGCTATTAGGTTTGTGCAAAATGTCCGTCTGTCCGTCTGTCACACTCAGGGCGCCAAAAATAGAAGAGATACGAAAAATATTTTTTCACCATTAAATGCGGCTTGAAAAGTTTAGGTGCAACGACTACTTTTAGTTTTCTAAAAGCAAACCGTTTAATTTATAAAATTAATTATGCAAGCGATTTTTTAATAACAAAACACCAATTCTGAAACAATTACGTAAATCTATGGGAGGAAATGTTACTATAAGAAATGTTCCCAGATCACTCATATCACGCACATGTTTTAAAATGAATTTCTGTCTGTCTGTCTGTCCGTCTGTCACACTCAGGGCGCCAAAACTAGAAGAGATACGAAAAATATTATTTCACCATTAAATGCAGCTTGAAAAGTTTAGGTGCGGCTTATTTCTTTTTTTTTTTTTTAAATCATATTTAAAAAAAATAATTGTTTAGTGCCCCCATTAGAATGAAAGAAGCATATTTTTGTGCGTTTTTTCTGTTGGTTGGTCTGTCCGTCACGGTTAGATAAAAAAAAAACACTAAAGGCTTTTGAAAATATGATTTAACCTTTACTGTTCTTTCAGAAATATTGCGATAGTTTAAGGATGGGAGCATACAGGAATTGAGCCAGGGACCAATTATAAATCCGAGCTAAAGTCTAGTGCGCAAACATCATAATAAGGCAGGTTTATCGCCATCCTCCGTCGTCCAGCGAGAAGTTAATTATTTTCAACTTAAGAAGGAACATCCGAAACATCTTGCAAATAGGGGGATCTGACAGGGATCCGACTCCGACGGGGGCCGCCTCTGAGTTTGTGTATCACGCAAACTCTCTTTGTAATCTTGTTTTATTTCAAGAAAGCTTTCAATCGAGTATGGCACTGGGCACTCTGGGCGAAAATGGAAAAATATAACATAAAAGCAAACATAACCAAAGTTATCCAGCACTATACAAGGATGCCACCAGTGCGGTGTACTTCAACAACAATATTGGGGAATGGTTAGAAACCACAGTTTGAGTAAGACAAGGCTGCCTCCTTTCACCAACACTTTTTAATATCTTCCTTGAAAGAATAATGGAAGATGCTCTCGAAGGATTTGAAGGTACTGTAACCATTGGAGGAAGAAGAATTACTAACTTGCGCTTCGCAGATGACATTGATGACCTAGCAGGGACAGAAGACGAACTAGCCGACCTAGTGATGCGCATTGACAAGACTTCAGCAGCTTATGGCATGCAAATAAATGCAGAAAAAAAATATGACCAATAGCCAACAGGACTTTTTAAGGCCATCAGCATTGGAGGTGAAAAGCTAACTAGCGTTAGCAGCTTTAAATGCCTCGGAGCTATTGTCTCGGATGAGGGAACAAAGCCCGAACTAATGGTTCGAATAGCACAGTCCACAGCAGCCCTTTCTAAACTTAAGTTAATATGGAAAGACAAAGGCTTACCCCTCAACACCAAAATCAGACTGATGCGCTCCCTGGTTATGGCCACTTTTCTATATGCTTGTGAGTCTTGGACCCTGACTGCAGAGCTAGAGAAGAGGATCATAGCAACGGAATTGAGATGCTACAGAAGGATCCTAGGCATCACATATTTAAAGACCGCATCACAAATCAAGAGATATAGGGTTACTGCAGCGATCGGACCCCATGATGACCTGCTAACTACTGTGAAGAAACGAAAGCTTAAAATGTATGGCCATATAACAAGATCTTCGGGACTCGCAAAGACCTTCCTCCATGGAACAGTACCAGGAAAAAGAAGAAGAGGCAGACAGAAAAAGCGATGGGAAGACAACATCAAAGAATTGACAGGCCTACCATTGAGAGAGGTTTTAAACAGAGCAAAGGATAGAGAGGAATGGAGAAAGATGGTCGTCAAGTCTTGCTTGGTGCCCCAACGGTCCACCAGACTAAAGGATAGGTAACAGGTAACACGTAAAGTGGCATCATCTGTTGACCTATAGACAGTGTCAATATGTCTTAACAATTTGCGTTAATCCATTCTGGCTTAAGATTGGTCACTATCTATCAATACATTGCCATGGATTAAACAAATAAGAAGTTGGGGGGCGATGAGTCTCTTGAGCCCTCCCTTTAAAGATACCGCAGGTCAGTGTCTGTTTTGGCTTTTAGTCCAGCCTCCTAATTGAGACTTAACTAAAATAAACACACTAATTACCCGGCCAATAGGTTAAAAGGCGTGGCTTGTGGTCCAGACCATTTAATTGACAACCTATCTCATAATAAACAAACCAAAACCAGATTAACCTTATAGAGAGTAGTCCAGCCCCCTAATAAAAATTTTTTCTCCAAGACGTCGTCCAAGTAAAGAAACCTAGTTTCCTCATAACATAGACCTCTAGACAGTGTCAATGTGGCTTAATGTGGTCAGCTGCCTATCTGTGATCTCAATGTTTTGAACTAAACAATCAAAAGGAGGTGGGGGTTGCTCATCTCTACCTCTGCAGATATACCCGCACATCTAGACAGATTTATCAGCGTGACGTAGATAAGGAATATTACATGTTTATTAGACCACTTAAAGGTCGCCTGTGTTGTTTCGATATTTAAGTGTAACCTCCGTTAAGCGCATAGAATCTGGAAAAGACTTAGCGAGGAGGCGCCTAACAATATTAATAGAAATATAGGTACTACGCTGTTTCTGTTCTTAAATTAGAAGCAAGCTAACTATAATGTGTATATATATTATTAATTGCCATGGAGAAAAGAAAAGGATAGAATAGCCAGAGAAAAGGAAAAGAAACTGAAGAGGGAAAAGAAAAATGAACGAAAGGGGTGTTAGGTAGTGTAGTTTAGTATTGCGCACATTTTTTAGATAGTTAGTTTAGTCTTTTAGAATTGCGCACTTTTAGGTACCGACATTGAACGCACATTTTATGACGACACAGACTATAGGGTTAGAGATTAAGATTGACGTAATAGGATTTCAGTTACTGCTAGGCTCTCGGGATGATCAGACGTATTTATCTTTTGACTAGACTGTGGCCCATCTTGTAAATAAAGTTAGTGTTAAATTTCCATCTTGAAGTCAACTTGGTTATTCAAGTTCGTTCGTTCTTGTTCTTGTGATTGTTCACTGTGAACTCGCATCTAATAATTTCATTGATACAACTATACCCAAGCATCTAGTATCCAGAAGAAACTTAGAAATATTTTAAATACAGTAATCTACAAACAGCAAACTTGTTAAATTAGGAGGGGGGGGGGTTACTTGCGCGTCGTAAATGTAAATGTGGAATAAAAACAAAATAATGGTTAGAGTGAGGGCGCGGTGGCTGAGCGGTAAAGCGCTTGGTTTCCGTACTAGAGATCCCGGGTTCAAATCCTGGTGAAGACTGGGATTTTTATTTCGGGATTTTCGGGCGCCATTGACTCCACCCAGCTCTAATGGGTACCTGACATTAGATGGGGAAAAGTAAAGGCGGTTGGTCGTTGTGGTGGCCACATAACACCCTCGTTAACCGTGGGCCACAGAATCAGATGACCTTTACATCATCTGCCCTATAGACCACAAGGTCTGAAAGGGGAACTTTACTACTTTTAATTTACTATGGTTACAGTGCTAAAAAAGATTAAATTATTTATAAACTATGATTTTTTCGTTTTGGTTTTTGTGAATCGCTTAGGAGTCTCATTTTAGCATATCACTGTCTGTCATGTCTGTGTCACAAGGCCAAGATGTAGGACTTAAAGGGTTAAAATATTCAATGTGTCGTACGATTTAGGTAGCTTTAATTAACCCATTGGCGCCTAATAAGGTTGAAGTGCTTCTTATGCATGTTGTTTAATAAACGTTGATAAAATGATCTAATTTATACTTATCGTTATTATTGTAAAAAAAAAATAATAATAAAAGAAGGGCCTGACAAACATCCATTAAATTGGGAACGCAATTAGTAAGACCGACCCTAAAAGCACCAAAAACAGAGGATACGTAGTCTATTCTGTGAATTGATTAATGTATTAAGATAAGATAAGATAATTTTTTTCATCCAATCTCATAGAAATTCAGTTTGATTATAATTGACAAAATCAGCGTAATTACTGTACAAAAACAAATATTGATGAAAAATACTAACAACATTCACACACGTGTCGCAGTTATTAAATTGACTTCATGGTCAAGTTTATCACATTTAAATAATGCCGCGTTCAACACTTTTGATGACGTCATTTTTTTTTCTAGTGCACTAGGTGACTTCCCTTTGTGTGCTTGTCATCTTTTCTAGTGACGTAGTGCTCAAGCGCTACGATTGACGTCTGCTTGTCTCTCTCTTCTCCATCTTGCGATCTAGAGGCAAGACGTGGTTCTAGGAGCTCTTGAATTATTCTTTGAACATAATACTGGATAGCCTCATTGTTGTTCCTTGATTGATTCTTGAATTGGATTATCTTGACCCCTGTTTAGGGTGAGTTTTAGTTTTCTAATTGAATAATTATTTCTATTCGATTTGAAAGTATTTCATAATTGTAATATTTTATTTGTAGATCAGAAAATTTAGAAGACTCCGTTCTTTTATTTTCTACAGGGTCTTGGGTGTTGGATCTTAGGTCTTACGTCTTAGGTTCTTGTTTTGGATCTTGGCTTTTAGATTTCGTCTAAGTCTAAGGTTCTTTGCATAGTGTTCTGTTGCAAGTCTGAGGGTACAGATTCCAGACTGTGGGGTTCTTTGTCAGACCTATTGAAATTCTAAGAAGAGTGATGTTATGAACCGCTGAGCTGTTGTTGTGTGAACTCTGATCTTGACTGTTGGTGGAAACAGTACTTAAACGTTAGATCATATGTGTGTTGAGGATTAATTGATCTAAGGCAGGGGTGGGCAAATTACGGCCCGCGGGCCACATGCGGCCCGCCGAGGTGTTTTATGCGGCCCGCGAAAATCTAAATAAATCAAGTGTGCCCACACATTACACATAAAAAATGCAAATATATTAAAAATAAATAATTGTAAAAATATATAGAAATTGTTGAAACTTTTAATTCTCATCACTTATAATGAAGAGTTTAAAGAAACACTGTCTCTAAACTTCCTCCTATAAAGTTTAAAGTAAACGATGATTATATTTAATAGCAATATTTCGATAATTTCAGTACAAGGCATAAGCCCTGTTCAATATTTGTTCAATGCTATGAAGAACTGTGTTGAAAGAGCTGGGTTAGTTTGCACGAGATGGCAAGGGTAACAACTGATAGAGTTTGACCGAGAAAAACAACCTTTTTTAATAAAGAAAACATCCTAACCATAAAATAGTAACTGGAAAGTTTATACATAGCTACATTAAATTCAGACACGTATATGCTACAATAATAACAATTAATATAACATGATATTTAACAACTGTCCTTAGGTATAACATTGAATTAATACGGCTGCTGAACTCTAAGGTAGTTCAGAGCCACACATAAGTATTTTATTTTATACTATAGAGAAGGAATAGCGAGACTTGTACTGAATGTTATTGTTCGAAGTACACTCGGTCTTTAATAAATTACATAACTTTAGTTTTTTTTTTTCCTTTATTTTGTATTTTCTATTTTATTCGGGGCCGCCAAATTCACTTCGTCTATTGCCTCCTATTTACCAAGACCCGCCCCGACTGACAGTTCCGAAAAGTATGTGCAGAGTTGGAATTAAAACATTCTGAAGTTTGATAACACAGTAGTATTTGCTGGCCAATCATTAGATCAAGATGGAATATCAAGGAAGAAATTGTTAGGTTTCTTGATGGACATTGACTGTGACCCTTTCTTAATATTTCTAATGATGAGTTGAATTGAAGACAGACTTCATATTTATCATCGGAAGCATTGCAATTTGCTGTTTGCTCATGAAATGTATGTGCGTCTTAGATCTTTTCAAACAAAGCTATTTAATTTCTTGAGGCCAGCAAGAGAAATTATTATAATTTTACCTTAGCTGAAAAGTGAAAATATTTCTAGTGAAATGGTATAAAATTACAAGTCTCATTTGTATTCCATGATTGTGGAATTTAAAGCAAATTTTAATACTTTAAGAATTAGGAACCAGTTTAGATACCCTCAGGTCACCATTTAGTGCAGACGCTGACTCAGCTCCAAATGACATACTTCCAAGTAAATTATGACCTGAAAGAGAAGTTCCAGTCAGTTCTTTCGCTGGAGTTTAATTGGGTGCCAGAAGCTGTATATCCACACTTTAAGTAACTTAAACTTTCACATTTTATGGAATCACATTCATCTTTGAACATGTTTGCTTTATTTTTTGAAAATTATCACGTGTTAGAACAGGTCGATGCTTATTGAAGGTAATTTGACAGTAGTCACAAGAAAAACAACGGAAAAAATATGCACGATGGTAAACGGTTATATAGATCTACTTCATATTAAGTACTGGCATATATTCGTGGTGAAATTATGGATGTAAAAGAGTACACATTAGGTCAAGAAATAGCTGTTGTTCTAATTCCCCATATATATATATATATATATATATATATATATATATATATGCGGCCCTCCTAGTCCCCAAATTTTATTAATGCGGCCCTCGGTTGAAAAAAGTTGCCCACCACTGATCTAAGGTGATTACATTATATCACATGATATATTTTATTTTTAATTATTGTGTGTGCATATTGCATTAATTCAATCTATTTAAATTATCATTGATTCAGACATCATTTCATTGTATATATATTTTTTTTTTCATTAGAATAAATTCTTTAATTTTATTTAAATCATCATACACATTGTTTATTATTATATATATATAATTGAATGTGTATGGTGTGACTGTCGGGCTGAACTTGGGCCTAAAATTATTACAAGTTACCTAGACACGTTTGCACATACATAAACACAGTAATACTTGATGGTAATTCAATAAAGACCTGACAACACAACATCCAAAACATAGGATTTAAATTCAGAAGTGCGAGTGTGAGTGTGTGTGTGCTTGGTAACATTAAGACTGAACTTTAAAAAAATGTGTATTGGGACATTAAACATGAAATTTTGAAGTATTCATAAAACAAATTCAGAAACAAATTAAGAAAATTTCTAGACCTTAAGATAAAGTATAAAATATCATATATTATAATAACAAGGCATTGAAAAACAAGTCTTAACAGAGGCTTTAATAAGATAACAAAAATATATGCAAATTTGATAAACTTACTTTAAAGTTAAGCTTTACGTAGACAATAGTCGAGACTTATTTTTTCGTAAGAAGTAATCACTATTGCACATTCCACTTTATAGATTTTTATTTTAAAAAGATGAAGGTGGGCAACGGTTACGTGTGCAAAATCGTTAACAGGTGTAACCAATCGCAATAGTCGTCTTAAATACAGATCTGTGAGGCAGGGGCGCATCTTCTCTTGGGGTACCATAAGAAATTATGATTGTCGTTTCTAAGAACGCGCTTTTGTTGATATCATTTTTACTTCCTTGTTTTGCTTCTGTGGGGTGATGAAGCTAGGGCTCTATATTAATTCTTCTGTTCTATGATTTCTGGTAGCATTTCCTCCCTTACATTTACGTAATTGTTTTAGAATTGGTGTTTTGTTATTAAAAAATCACTTGCATAATTAATTTTATAAATTAAACGGTTTGCTTTTAGAAAACTAAAAGTAGCCGTTGCATCTAAACTTTTCAAGCCGCATTTAATGGTGAAAAAAATATTTTTCGTATCTCTTCTAGTTTTGGCGCCCTGAGTGTGACAGACGGACAGACGGACATTTTGCACAAACTTATAGCGGTTTTTTCCCTTACGGGGCCGCTAAAAACAGCTTGAGGTGTTACAGTGCTATATCGTGCCACTCTTGTACTGAAAAATTAGTTTTATCTGACAGGAAGGTTTAAGTGGAAACGATTTGACAGTCAAAGCCACATTTGCCTAAGCTCATAAAGTTTGGTGACTGTAATTTGCTTTAGATTTGATTAAGAAAATGTTTTTGACCTCAAAACCCCATGTAGAAGGTTTTAATGAAAATCCCTCTGGTTTTGGATTTAAACTCAAAACTCCCCTTAGCTACGTTCAGATTTTCGTAACTGTAATTTAACTTTTATTTTTATTGAAGATGAAGGTTTCAACCTCAAAAACCCCCAGGAGGGTGAGTTAAACTCTATTACCTATACAGATGGGGCATAAGCTCAAAACTGCACTTGACTATATATGCCCATGAAATGTGATGATAGATATCATTGTGTTAGCTGGTCAGGTGGCGCTTAGGGCCTTTTTTCAGCTATACACTATAATTTTATTCAGTAGGCCGATGTTCGCTCTACTGTGTGAGTTCATCTGTGACACCTCGACCAGCGGCCAAGGGGCTACGCTAGCCTAAGTGATCAGAGCCGCGCATTAAAACTACTTAACTAGACTAGCGAAACTAAAACTAACTTCTAAGATAAAACAACAACTAAAATAAAACGACCAACTAAATTTATAATAATAAAAACTCGTATTTTTGTCATTAATGTTTTTAAAACCCTTCCTGAAAGTTGGATCTGCGGAAGTCAATTAAATGGACTACTGTAGCTCCTGTCTAACTAGTCTACCACGTTATACCAAAGACAGATTAGGCCCCACTAATGTGTTTTCCTTGTAAATTGTTTGTCACGATAGCTACTGGAGGCCAATTAGCAAACTAAGGCTACTGCGACTAGATGCATGTTTGTAATAAACTTCTACAGCACGATGTTTTTGTGAATCAAGTTCAGTGTCCGCCTGGTTGGATTTAGCTCTGAGAATGTCCAATGGCAGCACAATGGAAAACATGATGCTAGAACAAATTACAAACAAAAATGCATAGGCGCGCAGTCTTAACCACAAGTATTTCGTGGAAGAACAGTTAGTTAATTTTTATGCGACAAAAAAAAAAAAAAAAAGAGGTCAAATTTGCTTCTTTGAGATGCCAATCTAATTCGACCCAACCATCTTCGAGTAAATAAGAACGCCGATGCTCACGACCATTACTTCGGACATACGATTCAAAACAAGCTAATGGAATTGATTGTATCAGAAATAAAAGGGAATATTATTGATAACCTCAATCAAGAAACAGATGTCACTTACGTCACGTGGACGTATCAGATAGAGACGTAATGGTGAAGAACATTTCATACAATTTCTAGATTTTGACAGCTCAACAGAATAGAGTTTGTCAGAGACTCTTCTCTTCGTGCCGGAGAGCTTGGTCTAGACCTCGCCGATTGCCGTAGCAAGAAATCTGACGATGGTTCAAACATGAAAGGAAATCACCAAAGAGCTAAAGGCGCGCATTATTCGCATTAACAGTTAAGCATTTTACACTCCGTGCGACTGCCATAATCTAAAATTTGTTTTAGGAGACAATGCAACTCTCAAAGTCACTGCCATAAACAAGTTGGAAGTGCCGCCTCAAAAAGGTTATAAAGCGATACGATATCAAACAAAAGAATTCTGAGAGGCGCTGTTGACTGTCGCTAGCACAGCAAATAATTCACTGGTAAAAAGTGAAGCCGAATGCATAGCAAACTATGAACAAAGAAGTTTCGAGCTTATTCTTGATTTAATCCTAAGCTCTGATATTTTAATAGTAATGAATACTGTCTGCAAAACTTTGCAATCTGCTGACATACAACTCGATGTGGCAATACAGCAAACCAAAAGCCTTCTTACAATTTTTAGAACGTTCCTTGGTGCAATTATCACAGGAAAGGAAATTGCTTCCAAAAAAACGACGATCTGAAATTCAAGAAAAAAAGAGTCAGACAAAAAGACAGACAAAGAGTCAGACGCAAGACGCAATTCAAGTATGAGAGTAAAGACGAAGCAACATTTTCGCCAGCAGCGTTAGAGGCGCACGAGCCGGATAGCATGATGTGGTACGATACACATGGGGCCTCGCATATGACACTCGCCCAGGGCCCCGCGCAATGCTAGGGCCGCCCCTGTGCAGGACCCACTGCGGTTGCATATGTTGCAGTGCCTAATGCCTGCCCTGGAAAATAGCGGCGTATGCTATGCAACCGGTCGACTAGTTTAACATATTTCCAAAGAATTTTCCTAATTGTATTCTCTGCAACCCCTCCTCTCCTGAGGAAATATTTTTGATTTCATTTTTACATATCTCGGGTTTCCTTTAAAAATTGAAGATTAGTGTATCCGAGTCTAAGCCTGGACAGTCCGTAGCACACATCACAAGATCAGGCTGCCATTCAAGTCCTCAAACCAATGACCGGTGCGATATCTAATTGCTCCAATTAAGAGTGTCTGCTTAAAATGTCCCAGATGGTCACACATGGCTAACCCTACCCGTGTAATGATAAATATATTATTCGTTTCTTTGGATGTGTTAATAGGCCTAGTATTGAAGTTAGTTATTTCTGCAAGCAAAGAGAGTAACTTAAATTCAAAGCGCAAAATCACAAACAAAACACAAACAGAGCAAAAACAAGATTACAAAGAGAGTTTGTGTGATACACAAACTCAGAGGCGGCACCCGTCGGAGTCGGATCCCTGTCAGATCCGCCTATTCGCAAGATGTTTCGGATGTTCCTTCTAAGTCCCTAGCTCAATTCCTGTGTGCTCCTATCCTTAAACTATCGCAATATTTCTGAAAGAACAGTAAAGGTTAAATCATATTTTCAAAAGCCTTTAGTGTTTTTTTTTTAACTAACCGTGACGGACAGACCAACCAACAGACAAAACGCACAAAAATATGCTTGTTTTATTCTAATGGGGGCACTAAACAATTTTTTTTAATCTGATTTTTTTAAAAAATTAAGAAATTAGTTTAGAAATATATCATTTCCGGGCTTTACGCTAGTACACGAAAGCCGCTGCTAAAAGTTCATTTTAAAAAATGTGCATGGTATCTACATGCCGGAAGAATTTCTTATAGTAACATTTCCTCCCTTACATTTACGTAATTGTTTTTAAATTGGTGTTTTGTTATTAAAAAATCGCTTGCATAATTAATTTTATAAATTAAACGGTTTGCTTTTAAAAAACTAAAAGTAGCCGTTGCACCTAAACTTTTCAAGCCGCATTTGATGGTGAAATAATATTTTTCGTATCTCTTCTAGTTTTGGCACTCTGAGTCTGACAGACGGACAGACAGACAGAAAGTCATTTTAAAAAATGTGCGTGATATCTACATGCCAATAGCATTTTTTCTAGTAACATTTCCTCCCTTACATTTACTAATTGCTTCACAATTGCTGTTTTATTATTAAAAAATCGCTTGCATAATAATTTTTATAAATTAAAAGGTTTGCTTTTAGAAAACTAAAAGAAGCCGTTGCACCTAAACTTTTCAAGCCGCATTTAATGGTGAAAAAATATTTTTCGTATCTCTTCTAGTTTCGGCGCCCTGAGTGTGACAGACGGACAGACGGACATTTTGCACAAACCTAATAGCGGCTTTTTCCCCTTACGGAGGCCGCTAAAAAAAAAGAACACAAAATCACAAACAAAACACAAACAGAACACAAACAAAGTAATAGATTAAAATTTAAGTTTACTGGTTTCTTCATTAAAAAAACACAATGAAAAAACACAGAAAAGGAAGTTCTGAGGATATTAATCTATCTTTGTGGCATTTTACGTCTCGTGAGACGATCTTTTCCCTTGCAACTTCTTGTGTGGCCAAAGAGGCCAATCCTTGATACACAGCTGCGGTTGCAGGTTGGGCATATAAAATCACCAGGCGGAGCTGCATATTCAGCCTCCTTTCTGCTTCTGTTGTGTATGGCATCTGCAATCCGAGACCCTTCTCTTATGCTCTATCTTTAGTTAGCAGCAATCGATCCAAAATATGACTATAGTTTGTATTAACGGGACAGGTGTTTGGCAAAGCCGGATCGAAAAGAAATATAAACACATTGAACGCTAAACCCCTTAGCAAAAGACGAACACGTTTAAAGCTGCTTATGAATGCATAATCACATTCCCTGCGATGCATTTAAATTTTTTTTATTAGGCCTAAAGGACATTATCCTTACCTTCTGAAAGACGCACAGTATTATGTAGAATTATAGGTCATCATTTAGTTTGTTTATCAACAACATTTTATAGCGAGTAATCAAAGAATTTCACTAATTATAAGTGATTTCAACTGTTGTTATGATGTCATTATCGTGTGGGGAAAAATCTGTTTATAATCCTAGGCAATAAATGATCAAAGCATCTTGGTCAAGCTAGGCGTCACACATTAAGCCTATTTTGGTTGGCTGTTATTGGAGATGGTAAACGAACCAAACACGAACTGATCAGTTCGAACCGAACCGAACGAAATGTCCTTACCTTAACCGAACTAAATCAAGATTTTGAAATATTCGTTAAGGTTACCATGTTACCTTTTACCTATCCCTTAGTCTGGTGGACCGTTGGGGCGCCAAGCAAGACTTGTGGACCATCTTTCTCCATTCCTCTCTATTATTTGCCCTGTTTAAAACCTCTTTCAATGGTAGGCCTGTCCATTCTTTGATGTTGTCTTCCCACCGCTTTTTCTGTCTGCCTCTTCTTCTTTTTCCTGGTACTGTTCCCTGGAGAATGGTCTTTGCGAGTCCCGAAGATCTTGTTACATGGCCATACATTTTGAGCTTTCGTTTCTTCACAGTATTTAGCAGGTCATCATGGGGTCCGATCGCTGCAGTAACCCTGTCTCTAATCTCTTGATTTGTGATGCGGTCTTTAAATGTGATGCCTAGGATCCTTCTGTAGCATCTCATTTCCATTGCTAGGATCCTCCTCTCTAGCTCTGCAGTCAGTGTCCAAGACTCACAAGCATATATAAATGTGACCATGACCAGGGAGCGCATCAGTCTGATTTTGGTGCCGAGGGCTAAGCCTTTGTCTTTCCATATCAACTTGAGTTTAAAAGGGCCGCTGTGGACTGTGCTATTCGAACCATTAATTCGGGCTTTGTTCCCTCATCCGAGACAATAGCTCCGAGGTATTTAAAGCTGCTAACGATAGTTAGCTTTTCGCCTTCAATACTGATGGCCTTTGTAAAGCCCTGTTGACTATTGGTCATAATTTGGTTTCTTTCTGCATTAATTTGCATGCCATAAGCTGCTGAAGTCTTGTCAATGCGCATCACTAGGTCGGCTAGTTCGTCTTCTGTCCTTGCTAGGCCATCAATGTCATCTGCGAAGCGCAAGTTTGTAGCTTTTCTTCCTCCAATGCTTACAGTACCTTCAAATCCTTCGAGAGCATCTTCCATTATTCTTTCAAGGAAGATATTGAAGAGTGTTGGTGAAAGGAGGCAGCCCTGTCTTACTCCAACTGTGGTTTTGAACCATTCCCCTATATTGTTGTTGAAGTGCACCGGTGGCATCCTTGTATAGGTTCTGGATAACTTTGGTTATGTTTGTGTTAATGTTATATTTTTCCATTGTCGCCCAGAGTGCCCCGTGCCATACTCGATCGAAAGCTTTCTTGAAATCAATAAAGACATGGAAAAGATTCTCTTGGTGTTGGAGATATTTTTCACAGAGTATTCTGAGGTTTAGGATTTGCTCTGTTGTGCTGCGACCATGTCTAAAACCCGCCTGTTCTTCAGATATGATTTCGTTAAGGTTAGGGTTAGGGTAAAAAAAATATGTTTTGAACGAGATGACTTGAAAGATATTTTTATTTCCTGGAAAATCCACCTGCTATAAAAATAACAATATCTGTGGTTTTTTTTTTTTCTAAATTCTTGTACCAAAGCGCGAACCAATGTGCGTCGCTGACAATAACAAATTTGCCAATGAATTAAACGATTTCTACAGCCGATTCGACTGCCACAACGTCGAGAAAGATCACAATGATTTATTGGCATCATTTGAAGACAGTAATGTAATCCAGTCTCAAGAACTGTTCAATAAACAAGAAGTGATTAAAATATTCAAACAGGTAGACACATCTAAAGCCTCGGGACCCGACAAATTAAGTGGCAAACTTGTAAAGCTATGTGCGGAACAACTGGCCTACATTTTTTGTGCTATCTTCAACAAGTCCTGGCAAACGCACAAAATACCTTCCATTTGGAAGACATCTGAAATAATTCCAGTACCCAAAAAGAAGATTATTGCTTCCAACAACGATCTACGTCCCGTAGCACTTACATCAATTCCAATGAAGTGCCTGGAGAAAATGATTTTAAAACATCTACTGAAAGAAGTCGAAACACGCCTTGATCCGCACCAGTTCGCTTACAAACCATCAAGAAGTACAGAAGATGCAATACTATTTATGCTGAATTGTCTATACCATCATCTTGATACCCAGAGACACTACGCCAGAGTATTATTCGTAGATTTTTCATCTGCATTCAACACCATCCAACCACATCGCATGATACAAAAACTATCTGAACTGAACGTTAGCAAAAACATACAAGCTTGGATTTTAAACTTTCTCATCAAACGCCCACAATATGTAAAAGTGAACGGGCATGTGTCAGGCACGAGAGAACTTAGCACTGGAGCGCCGCAGGGGTGCGTCCTGTCACCAGTATTGTATACCATATACACAAATGACATTCAGAGCTTATCAGCTGACACTCCCATCATAAAATTCGATGACGACACAGCAATCATTGGCCTTATTGCAGGTGACGAAAATATGTACCATTCAACAATTAACACCTTTTACCAATGGTGTATGAATAACTTTTTAATTTTAAATGTCCAGAAAACTAAAGAAATGATTATTGACTTTAGGAGAAACAAAGACCATATTGCAGTAATTCAGATACACAACCAAAATATAGAGCAAGTACAAGAATATAAATATCTAGGCACAACTATCAACAACAAACTGAAATGGAGTGAACACTGTCAAAATCTATACACGAAAATTAACCAGCGACTCTTCTATCTCAGAAAGCTAAGAAAATTTAACATAGACAAAACGATAATCAAACTATTCTACACAGCAACCATCAGCAGTCTTATTAACTTTGCCATCACCTGCTGGTACGGTAATACTCCACTGGCACAAAGATTCAGAATAAATAGACTAATTAAAAAAGCATCGTATATTACTTAAGCACAGCTACCATCTCTTGAAGAGCTTTTCCAAGAAAGATGCATTTCCAAATCACTCACGATTCTTAAAGACAACCTTCACCCATTAAACCACTGTTACATAAGATCTGAACGAAGTGGTCGGCTCCTTTCCATCAAGACTAAAACTGAAAGATTTAAAAACTCCTTTGTCCCACTTTCGATCAGAGTGTTACGAGATCAGCTGTCATCGAGAAGTACATAGAAGTCAAATTCATAAAGCGCTGGTTGTGAATGTGCATGTGTGTTTGTATGTGAATGTTGTTCGAATTTTTCATTAACAATATTAACATTGTTTTTGTATAGTAGTTACGCTGACGTTGTCAAGTTGTAATCAAACTGAATTTCCATTAGATTGGATCAATAAAATTATCTTATCTTATCTTATCTTATACCTGGTTGTAATAGTAAAACAGCACTTACCTAATTAAATCGTAAAAAGATTGTAGTATATATAGGTTTTGGGTTTTATATTTTATAACTTACGTAACTTCTTTTATAGAGAGAGAAATGACTTTTCAGTCTTTTGTTTATACTTTGTTATACTTTATAGACTTAGATCTATTTAACTCTAAACTGGACATGGGGATGATATCGTGAAAATTTTATAGAAAGTTGGACCAAGGCTTTGTTTTCTAAAGTTTTGTAAAGTTATTTTTTTCAACCCTAACATGTGTAACATAGATCAGTCTGATCTAGAATCATCTTTTTTAAAGTAACGTCTGTATTAGACTTACTTATTAAAAGATACTTTAGGCTAATTAAATTTTTAGATAATAATTATATAATAATAATAATTTAATAAATAATAATAATCTTTATTGTCCGTAAGGAAATTTGTCTTACAATTTGTGCATTATACAAAACAAAACATTATTTTAAAAAATGTACATTCACACCAGACTCACTACTCACTCACAATTATTTAAAAAGTTTAAACATTAGATTGGTTCTAGATTCTAGATCTATTTAATGATCTGGCTGCCAGACTACAGAGGAACAAAAGAGTTTTTGTGTCTGTTTGTCTTTGCTATCGGTGTCTTGTAGATCTATCTCTAATTTGTGATGGTAAAATAACAAAATCCTGACCCAAAGCCAAAGGGTGATTTTTTATTTCTAGTTAATTTCTAGAATCTTCTTAGATTTTGTAAGGATGTTTGCCTCAAACAGCTGCCCTAGTGGTGTTTGTTTTTTGCCAATGACTTTACCAGCAGCATTTAGGATTCTCTGGAGTTTATTTTTATTCTTAGTGCTTAGATTGCCATACCAGGCAGTGATGGCAGTGATATTAAAATGTAAAATATTGGATTATTGCCAATGTGAGCATGAAAAAACATAGCCAAAGGCAAAGCCTTTTCGCTAATATTAAAAGAGGACAGTTTTCTCAGTAATCGTAATCTTTGCTTTGCTGCTGTTCAGTAGTTGTCTAGATGTACTGTAACTGTACTAGATCTAGTAATTGGCTAAATTGCCTAAATTGCACATCAAACAGTACTCTCGACGTGAGTCTCGATCTCGGCTCATAAATTAGACATAGTGTCACATAGATCTAATAATCTTTTTTTTTATAGATCTTATATTATATATAATAAAATAATATGCAATTTTTAGATACAGAGATAGAGTTGGAAGATTATAATTAATTTGATCCGACATTTTTAACACTACTCTACTCTTGAACGTAAGTAAAGTAGCAATTATACACAAAACACTGAACCATAATCTTCGAATACCAAAAAACAAAACTTAATAAAATACTCAAAAAGACAAAGATAAAGGCACATTCCTCATCCCATATTCTAGGATAAATCAGTACAAATGCTCTTTCTTCCCTAGTGCCATTAGAGCATGGAATGGGTTGCCTGAGCTAGCCAGGAAAACCAGTGACTTCCAAGGCAGAATTTAATTCATTGGTTAATATCCATGACTGAATGCATGACGCGTAGGACGTAATCATCTTCTTTTTTGAACTAACGTCTAAGAAAACATGCTTTTGAGAACTAAATCAGAATCATATTGGAAGGTTTTTTAAATTCCTAAGGATCTCAAAACTGCTGCATAATGGCTATTGCTTCCGGTAAACAAAACAAAAAATGGCTGCGATTGGAAAATCAAAGTACCTAATAAAGGCACATTCCTTGTTCTGTATGCTCTTTCCCTCATCATCTCATCTCTGCCTGTGGTCCTTACTGGGGCATAGGCCACCAACCAGCTTTCTCCAGGCATCTCGGTTTTGGGCGAGTCTCTCCAACTGTCCCCATGTCTTGCCCATCTGCTTGGCTTCTGTTTCCAGATTGCTGCGCCATGTGTTCCTGGGCCGTCCTTTATTCATCTTTCCTTGGGGGTTCCAGGTTAGGGCTTGCCTTGTTACTCTGGCTTTCACTGGCATGCGTCATAAACCTTCCAGCTGGAGGTCTATCCTCTCCCAGGTCCGTGACTTCTGTTGATTTTCTGTTTGGTGTTTCTGTAGCTAGCGGTCTTTCTACAGGGTAGTGTAGCTAGCCCTATGCCCAACCCTCCTCCTTTCTCAGACAGGCATGGGATCGTCACATGGCAGAGTTGCTCTTTCCCTACCCTAGTGCTATAAGAGCATGGAATGGGTTGCCTGAGCCATCCAGGAAAACTAGCATTTTGGCAGAGTTTAAATCATTTGTTAACATTTCAGGAAGGATGTAATCATCTTCTTTTGTGTAATGGCTGTTATAAGATTAGATTGATTAGATAATTATTTTCACCTGACTAGATCTAGATTAGAGGACTAGCTTACCAGTACCATAATTAATATTATTTTACCGGTATAATTAGTAATATGAGTAAACAAAAGGAGTAAAATGTCTAAATATCATATTTCTGACACTCATAGTGTCTATTCTAAATATTAATTGAAAATGATTTAATTTAATTGAAATATAATATACTAATTTATGCATTAATAATAATAAAGCTTGTCGAGTCCAAAGATTATTGAAATAAAAAAAAAGTAGTGAAGTGTCCCCTTCAGACCTGCGATCTATGGGGCAGATGATGTTAAGGTCATCTGTTTCTTTGGCCTACGGTTAACAAGCAGGGTGTTATGTTGCCAGCACAACGACCAACCGCCTTTACTTTCCCCAACTAAAGTCACATACCCATTAGAGTTGGGTAGACTCAGTAGCGCCCTAAAAATCACAAAATTCCAAATCCCTGCCTTCACCAGGATTTGAACACAGGGCCTCAAGTTCGGAAGCCAAGCGCTTAACCATTCGACCATCACGTTTATGAGTGAATTCCACCTGTCTCTTTCTGAGGCTGCATGCAACCATGTGCTCTCTTCTATGTCTGCTAAGGCAAGTTGGTACTTTAGCTGGTCTTTGAAGCGTTTTTGTGGGGCACCTCTGTCTTTGGTATATTGCATGTTCATCCCAGGGCCACCGTTAGGGTTGTGGCCGACTGCCTGAGAAATAAAAAAAATGCCGCCACCCTCTTTTTTTCCCTAGAAAAAGCAAATACAATTGAGCTGCATGAAAAGCATACGTTGATTTAAATCCATTTTTATAGAACTTTCCTTTTTTTCCCTTTCATATTGACACTTGTTCTTTTTTTTTGTTCTAATAAAATCAATTTTATATTAAGCCCTTAATTTTCAATTTTATATTTTTGAGAAATTGAGATTTACTTATCTCCTACAGATTTTCAAAAGAAATGAAGATCAAACAACAGGTTGAAAGGCAAGGGGGAAAAGATGGAGAATAGAACCCTGAATAATATGATTTTTGGACAGTACAGACTTTGAAGCTAGGCAAAAACTAAATCCAGTGGTAGATACCAGTTATCCTACTTTTAAATAGACAAATTGTAGAATATTTTTAACTTTTTTTTTTTTTAATATATTTTCTACTTTATGACAGTTATCCAATTAGATATTATATATTTTCCTGTCAGTTTTATTAACAGTAGACATGATTATCTTTTGGTTCTGAACAGAGAGAATCAATAGGTCTATGTAAATATATATATATAAGATACGAATCTATAATACAAACGTTAAGTCTCTCCTCCTTTACGGTTCAGAAACTTAGAGTCACTAAAACAAATATGAAAAAGCTCCAAACTTTTGTTAACAGATGCTTACACTGGATATTAGGAATTAGGTGGCCAGAAAAGATAACCACTATCGATTTGTGGAAGAGAACTAGACTAAAGCCCATAGCCCAAGACATTACTAAAAATGGAGCTGGATAGGACACACCCTGCAAAAACCAGCTACCAATGTTGCAAGGCAGGCTCTTGACTGGAATCCACAAGGAAAGAGGAAAGTGGGCAGACCCAAGCAAGAAGAGGTCAGTCATCAGTGAAGCTGATGGTACTGGAACGACATGGGAGCAGATGAAGAAAGCTGCTCAGAACCGAGTTCGGTAGAGAGGTGTGGTTGCGGCCCTATGCTTCCCTGGGAGTACACAGGATTAATTCAAGTATATATATATAGGCCTATCTATATATCTAGACTTGAGTTGAGCTCTATCCAGACTAGGGTAGGATAGAGCTCAACTCAAGTCTAGATGATCAGCTTCATCTGAGCTTGATCGTGACATGATGATTAATCCGACTTGTTAACTTTGTCTTAACTTCTTCACTTGTGAATGAAATGCTTGGCTCACAGATCATTCTTCAAAGATCTACTATACTAAAGACTTTAAAATCTAGATCTAGTTTATATTCTATATTTTATATAACAATAATAGATCTAGACTTATATCTATGATCTAGATTCTGTATCTAGATTTATTCCTATACAGATTTGCTGTTTTTGATGAGCTATGCTATTGTTTACAGCCATTGCCCATTAGCCTACTCATTTAGGCCTACTAGCTCTATTGATCACTACTCATGTCTTGCTTTGATATAAATAACTGTACTAGATTCTAATTGGATCTATTTTTTTCTTTTTTTTTTTTTCGTTACTCTAACACATGCCAGTAGGTGCTGGTACCTAATTGTGCTATTATTCACTGATGATCTTGATCTTAATTTTTCTCTTAAGTACCAAAGAAGTACACGAAGATGTTGAATGTATCCCAAAGTGCTCAAATCGCTACCATTCAATGTGTGGATTTACCCAGATACTGCCACAATATGTTCTTATCGTTTTCAAAAGAGCTTGCACCCAGTGCCAGAAGCTGTATATAATATATACATAACAGTAAGTTTTAAATTAAGTAAATAATTTATTTTTAAACTGTATGTAAGTAAATTTTAATTGTGCTAGTTTATTGAAAGATTGTTTTCTAGGTGAATATGAACACAATGTTGTTGTTATGCTGTAAATAAAACATACTATATAGCCTCCTGCCTGTGCAGGGTATTTTTAAATTGATAATTGGCTCATTTAGGCCAATACCACTCTTTTTTTAACTAAGGTGTTTTCCTTCAAATTATAATTTCTTTTGGTAAGTGCAATGATTCTCAATTAGTAGTACGGATTATCCAGTTATTTTGGTGGAAAAGGATGTCAGATGAGTTGAGAAAAATTTTGACATAATTCTTTGAATTAAGTCACTATACATTTTGAACAATGTTTAAAATTAAAATGTTAGTATTGCTCATTTTAAAAGCAATTGTTCTTTTCTTTTCCGCAGATGTTGATCTCAAGAAGAAATGATGCTTTCTTGTCCCTAAGAGTTTATTAAAAGAATGGATGCCACAAAAGTCTTTTGTTAAGCCAGAAACTCTGTTCCTGCAGTAAGTGGGGCAGTCTTAAATTTCATACTTTAATCTTAGTCAAATTACTACATGACTGAAGAGCATATAAAAAAAATCTCAATCTGAAGAAAAAAACAGCAGTGTCCAACCATTACCAGTGGAATTAAATTTACCCTGAGTCTTTTTTTTTTTTTTATTTATAATAATTTTTATTAGACGGATGTTGCCAAGCAAGCAACTAGTTCAGACAGCCTTGACCATTTAAAAAGCTACAAGTGCAAAAAGAATAAAAGCAGTCTTCCAACTTCTCCCTTTAAATTTGCAAAGATATGTCCATATTTTAATGTATGCAGTAAAGCATATAAGATAAGCATACATACTATGATTTTCAACATTTTTTTCAAACACTTAGTACAATGTTCAATGAATCTTTGTTTGGGTGACCTCAGCATGCTTGGGCAGAAAATTTCCCAAAGTTATTTAAAAATCTGTTCCCATCACTTTCAAGTGAATTTAATAAACCATTAAATTTTCATAATATTGCTGAATAAAATTTTAATATTATACTATTTCTTTTTTTTTAAATATTTGTTTGCATCTTTTTTGTTTCATAATAAATTCCCAAAGCATTTTTTATGTAATATACTTGACTATCATCATCTCTGCCTGTGATCCCTTCTGGGGCATAGGCCACCGACCAGCTTCCTCTAGGCATCTTGGATCTTGGCAAGTCTCTCCAACTGTCCCAATGTCTTGCCCACCTGCTTGGCATCTGCTTCCAAATCGTGGCGCCATTTATTCCTGGGTTGTCTCCTCTTTCCTTGGGGGTTCCAGGTTAGGGCTTGCCTTGTTATGTTAGATGCAGGCATGCGAAAGGTGTGACCTATCCATCTCCAGTGTCTCTGAAGGATATCTATAGTTTCTCATTCGAGATCTTGTCTGGCCAGTGGATCATAAGTATCCTCCTCAATCAGGTGTTGATGTATACCTGGATTTTTTTCATGGTGGCAATGGTGGTTCCCCAGGTCTCTGCTCCATGAAGTAGTATTAGTTTAACAATAGTGTTAGAGCCTTATCTTGGTGGTGGTGTTTATTTCCCTAGATCACCAGGTGTTTATTTCCCTAGATCACCAGGTGTTTATTTCCCTAGA
>JADKLZ010001483.1:311007-326691 GCA_021533235.1 Biomphalaria straminea
CACTAAATTTAGAAAGCCTTCAGGACAGAAGACTCAAAAGTAAAGTAGCAATTATACACAAAACAATGAATCATAATCTTCAAATTCCTAAACAAAATTAAACAAAATACTCAGAAAGACACAAAGAACAAGATTACAAAGAGAGTTGGACCACTGTCAGATCCGCATATTCGCAAGCTGTTTCTGATGTTCCTTCTAAGTTGAAAATAAGTAACTTCCCTCTGGACGACGGAGGATGGCAGCGAGCATGGTATAAACCTGCCTTATCTTGATGATTGCGCACTAGACTGTAGTTCGGATTTATCGTTGGTCCATGGCTCAATTCCTGCATGCTCCCATCCCTCCTGCGGAAGTTTTGGACTAGGAAGTAAACTATCTTTAACTCTGAAGAAACATTCGAAACATGTAAAACAGACAGACACATAAAACCCGGGAGCGTCGAGATAATCAGTTCAGCACGCTAACCGCACGACAAAGCATTTTAATAATAAGTTAATAATAATATAATATTTTACACCTAGAATTCTCATCGCGCGGGACCTATGAAAGCACGGAACCCACTGCGGCCGCATAGGTTGCAGTGGCCTAGGAGTCTAGGACCGGCCCTGCTTACGAGTGAATAATTTTCTTTCACCGTAGATTCCGTCTATGAACACCGTGTCCTCAAAATTAATAATAAACTGTCTCTCTGGGTGATAAATATCATGGGCGTAGCCAGGATTTATGTCTCCTCCCATCTCGAAAAAAAAACATATATATATATATGTGTATGTGTGTATATCATAAAACCCCCGCCGCCAAGCACTATTTCCGGTATTGAATGCCAACAAAATGCATATTCTGAGGTATCTACGGTGCATTATCCTGCTATTAAAAAGTTTTATTTCAAAAACCTTATGGGCTATTATTACTGACTTAGACCATCCCGCGCCGCTCGGCGCATTTGGCGGCAAGATGTTTCCACAAAATTCTGTCGCTGACAATTTCTGAAGTATCTTTCCACCCGCTCTGAGGATTGTACTAGGATGACAGCGTAACTCTTATTAGGCGTTATTTCATTTTGTCGGAGAACATGTCCCGCAAACCTTATGCGACGGTCTGTCACAGCCTTACTAAGGGGTCGACTCCCTGTTCGGCAAAGCCATTCCTTGATTTAGACCCGATCTCTATAACTAAGTCGTAACATCTGTCTTAGCTATCTTGTTGAGACACATTTTGTCTTTTAACAGATTTGAAACCCCCTTAGCTATGTTCATAGAATTTTGTGAATTTAGTTTGCTTCAGCAAAAACGCTGACATCTAAAGGTCATTCATCCTATTAAAAAAAAAAAGATCTTTGAATTAAACTTGAAAAAAAAAAATAATATAAATTTATAGGCCCTTAACTTGCAAATACAACAGATCTCTTCGTTGAAAAGATAAGATACCTCACATATTTAGATTAAGGGTTTGAGGATAAACGTTCTTTAGATCAAAGTCTAATGAAAGAATGCAATTCTACTGAAATAAAAATTCGGTTCAAATAAATTTTAGACAAAAATTAAAATTCTACTGAGATTAATTGTGACCTGTCATTAGAAGAGTAGATCAAACACTAATATCAATCCTATACTCTTAAGCGAGCAATTCTTGTATATATATATATATATATTTCTTCTATTTCGAAAACGGCTCTAACGATTTTCTTTAAAATTTCAACGTATCTAAATGTTAGTGAGAAAAAAATTCTCAGCTCATTGGCCACATCGGGAAAACTCGAGTTCGACCGTTATATCGGTTTGAAAAATGTCTCATTATGGAAAAACTTATTTTGGTTTGAAGGTTTTATGAATGACATGGAGAATTTATGAATGAAATTTTTTCCCACGACGTCAAAGGGAAAAAAAACTTGACACCTCCTACGTCACTGGCTTACATCCGTTCACTAAAGCATTTCTTTGCAACAAGTTTTATCGCGTTTGAATGAATAGACACAACTATTTGCGCACCGTAGTTAAAGGTTTAAAACAGTGAACATCAATCAAGCACGTGGTTATCTGAAGACGCTCAAGTGCTTCCAAGTGTTTCTACAAATTAATCGCTTGATCCCTTTATTATAGGCACGTTAAAATAAGAATTTGATTAATTGTATATTTTTAATTAGCTATAATGTAGGCCGAAAAGAAAGATATGGACGCCGAATCTGGAATCTGGATGTCTGCCTGGTCGAGCGGTTTGCACGCTGGACTGTCGTTTGGATTTATCGATGGTCCCGGGTTCAAACCCTGCCCGCTCCCATCCCCCGTCGTCCTGCGGGAGGTTTGGACTAGGAAGTAACTATCTTCAATTCTGAAGGAACATCCGAAACATGTAAAACAACAAACAAACAATCTACGTCTAGATCTAGGTCTTGATTCTAGACTTACAACTAGATTCTCAGTTCTCCGTCGAAAAAACCGCCATGTTGCTCGCCGTTATTCTTCCCTAATAGCAGGAGGTTTGCGGCGTTGAAGAGATCTAATAATAATCTAATAGGTTTTCTGTTGTAATTTCTAGAAGAAAAGATGTTCACAACTTTTCAGGAAAACAAATAGATCTAGACGTCTACGTCTGAGCTATAGGATTTCAGCCAGATTTCAATCGCTTTTTTTCCTAGACTAGATCTAGATGTAACAGCATTGCCAATTCCACTCTAAATTTATAGAAGACAAATATTTTATAATTTTGTTCGATCTAAATCTTTGTTTTTTTTTAGAAGGTCTTTTATATAGATTCATTTAGACAAACATTATTTATATAAACATAATAATTTTATTATTATTATTATTATTATTATTGACGTGAAGTTAATATTTTATTGACATAACGTTATTATTCGTAAATGCAATCATTAGTAATATCGTCAAGCTAGAAAATTCTGAGGAGCGTTTAAGGAAACTTGAGGATCTGCGACTTCGAGCTTCACATCGACTCGAAAAGGAAACCAACACACAATATTCTAAGCGGTCAACGAGTTTGCGTACGCTGCAGCCACTTTTGATTTAACTATAAACCTTAGTAAAAAAAAACATGGGGTTAGGGTGTGGTGACGAAAGGCCTAGAAGATATCTGAATGGAGGGATGTGTAAAAGCAGGCCATTTCCTTCCATGGGCTGTAGCACCAGTAGCACCACTGGGATAGATGGATGGCAAAAGCCGGTATGAACTTCTTATAAACTGACAGTCTTAGTGTTCTGTTTGTTCTATATGTAATTGTACATGGCGATTAAATATCAAGTCTCTTAAGTCCTCCTACAGTCTAGACAGCGTAAAACTATCGTAGGCCTACTATTATTGGCTTGTAAGAAAGTCTTTGAAGTTTTCCCCAATAACGTAGAAATTTGCGTCACTCGATGTTTCGTACTAAAGCCATAATTGAATATACTAATTCCAAAATTAAATGTCTGAACGTACCAATTTACATATAGAACAAACAGAATACTAAAGAAATTTTTCGAATTAGTAGTCTTTATCCAATCGTTCATTTTCGTAATTATAAAAAAAAAATCCAAAAATGACTTCGGGTATATGAAATTATTTAACCGAGCAAGGCTCGGCCACCTGATATTAATAACTTTAATTGCAGTACTCCATTTTCGAATCCATTTCCCCCTTTCAACACACATTCGCACCATTCCACATTTACACTACCATGCCAATATATATCAATATCGGGTGTATTCCATTGTCACTATCAAATACATAAATATATTTACATCTTACATCTTTCCATAAAATACAGACGTTACGCACATGATTACGCCTTACGCGTGTCTCAAGGTCAATATAATCATTCATGCTCATTAATATTTATCATAGGCATAGCCGGGGGGGGGGTTTAGGGTTCACCCCCCCCCCTGAATGAAATTCCCCCCCCCCACATCGGATTTAAGTTACTTATTTGTTGCTAAGATTTTGTTCATTTTAGACGAGATTTCAATTCTAAACCATCACTTACCCCAACGCAGCCAAGGCTTTTTTAGTTTAAAACCATCTACCATGGGCTCTTGCAGTTCAACCCCCCCCCTCTCTTCTCTAGAACAAAACAAACAAAAAGCAATGTAAACGACAATACCTAAATTCCAAGAGCATATCTAAAGAAGGCAAAAAACCTGTTCTTCATTATAAGACCATCCATACATCAGTCTATGAACGTAGCAAAGAGGGCTTTGTTGTGGGCTAATCTATCTGACTTCAATTCTATCTGTATTTCACTTACTATTCTATATTCGCCACACACACATCTACCATAGGATATAGCTGACAAAACTTTCAAATATATAAATAACACTTTATTCATCAATGCTGTGAAATCCGTCCAGTCTTATAACTACTAACTTACTACTCATACAATAGCCTACTTCTAAACTAACGCCATGTTGGTCTTCTTGTCGCTCTAAGTCTACTACGTCGGTAGTCTGTCTCTCTGCGTCACTACTTTTACTGTCGCTAAAAACTATACACAAAATATATTTACCTAACCAAGGAACTATACTAACTAAACTAGTATTCTCTAACTATAACATAACAGCTTTGTGTTGAACCCCCTCCCCCCCTCGAGCGGGGTTTATCGATAAGAACCACCTCTTCAATTTAAAAAAAAAGCATATTGCACACTCAAAATTCTATGAGCACAGTCAAAGGGGATTTTAAGTTTTAACCCCCCCCCCTTCATCAGGGTTTGAAGCTAGAAAAAGCTAGAAAATACCTATTAAATATAAAAAAACCTAATTAAGCCCTCAAAAAGCTAGTAGCGTAGCCAAAGGGGGGTTTGGAGTTTTAATTCCCCTCCAGTGGTGTTTGAAGCTAAAAAATACCTCTTCAATAAAATAAAACACAAAATAAATGCTATGAGCGTTGCCAAAGGGGTTTTGAGTTTTAACCCCCATTCAGCGGGATTCGATACTAAAATACAAAAACCTTTTCAATTTAAAAAAAGCAAATTACACACCCTAAATTCTTTAAGCGTCGACAAGCCAAGGGGGTTTTGAGTTAAAACCCTCACCTCCAGAAAGTTTTTTTTTAAAACTTAAACCCCCTACAGATGGTTTTCAGTTTAAAATCCCCTACAGATGTATTAGCACCATCACAAGTAGATGTATTAGCACCATCACAAGTAGATTATTAGCACAATCACAAGTAGATTATTAGCACCATCACAAGTAGATGTATTAGCACTATCACAAGTATATGTATTAGCACCATGAAAAGTAGATGTATTAGCACCATCACAAGTAGATGTATTAGCACTATCACAAGTATTATGTATTAACACCATGAAAAGTAGATGTATTAGCACCGTCACAAGTAGATGTATTAGCACTATCACAAGTAGATGTATTAGCACCATGAAAAGTAGATGTATTAGCACCATCACAAGTAGATGTAGGGAAAAGTGGGGTAAAACGTACCCCCTAAAGGGGAAAATTCATAAAAAAAAAGTTTGCCAAAAAGAATGTTTATTTTTTATGTCATAGCTTTACAACAACCCATACTACAAATGTACAAGGTTTAAAGACTGAGTTATTTATATTAAAATAGAAAAATACAAAACAAAAAAAAAGAGTACTATTTACCCTCCCAAGAGTCTAAATAGTACCAGCATGGAGGGTAATAAGTACCAACTATATATATACATAACAATGCAGAAAGATTCACAAACATAACTCACAAGTATAAGTATCAGCATTTTCACAACCTGCACATGCAATATGCACCCAAGAAGCACATATTAAACATTGTATCATATCTTCTTTAAGGTTTTCTTCGCATATAAAACAATACCAATTTTGACTTTTCTCACTCTCATTCTGACCAAACTGAGTAGAAATGTTACTTTTTTTTCTTTTGTGTTGCAGGAATAGTTTGAGTTTGTTTTTTTTTTTTTATACTTTTTTTGCAATTGCAGCATCCACAAGAATTTTTTTATAGGGACTGGAAGTTAAAATTTCAGATTGAAAAGATTTTTTTTTCTGTTTAACATGGGGGTTTTCTTTTACTGGGATAGGAGAGATTGCAGTTACAGGGATATATTTAGACTTTGATTGTCGACAAGGAAATAAGCAATCATAATGTCCTACATCATCTCCAATATTTGTAAATCGAATAACTACTGCAGGGGAGGAAGGAAAATCATTCATGCCATATTTTAAAACAACATTACTAATTATTCATAATGACAATTGGCTTTCTGAGCATCTTCGTAGTTGCTATTATCTCTAGCTCGCCAACCATAGTATTTGGTCTAGAAATACTATCTAGCCTTTCAAAAATATTGTCAAATTTTGCATGTGACATGTCAGCACACAATGTTGCTGCATCAAGGTCTGTATAATGCTCAATGTTTTTACAAATATAGTCAACAACTTGTGCTCTAAGAGAGTCTGCCAATGCCTTTTCTTGTATTTAAACTTGCAGGCTACATACAACTCCACTTGAATCTCTGTCAGTTAGCTGTAGATGTTCATGTAATGAAATGCAAATGCTTCTAAAAAAGCATCTGCCGTCAGGCTCTGTTGGAATTGCATTGTACGCAGAGATAGAAAGTTCTAGGTGAGAATAATTTGAATTTATGGAGCTTTGAGCAGTTGCACCAAATCGTGGTTCATTTGATAAAGTGAGTGGGGATGTTGCAACTATTGTTGAGGAGTCTGATGATGATTGCACTAACAACTGATCATGTTGGGAATTTGAGGTTGAAGGGATGGGCTCCACAGGAATATTTATAACTGAGCAAAATCATTTTCAGTGAATATATGTCGATTGCAAGGCCATATGCCACATTTCAAATAACCATTAGCAAAATTTACGACAGAAGCTGCTCTTGGATATGTTCTACCTAAGATGGTAGCCACCTCAAATACAGTAATTCCTCTACCTGGATAATTAAAAAGCCACTTATCTGACTCTTGTACATAACAGCTTTGCAGGGGCTTAAAAAACGAGACATCCAAAAGTTGAAGCTTATGTGTAGTATGAGGGGGCAAGCTGAGCATAATAACACAAGAGTTACTTGCAGCAGTGATGGCTTGCAAATTTTTGCCATGAGAGGTATGTCCATCCAAGATAAGAAGAACAACCTTTTCTTTTGATGGTTTTACACTGTTTATAAAATGATCCATCCATTTTGAAAAGCTATCTGCAGTCATCCAGCCACTTTCATTGCATACAGCGATTGTTCCTGGAGGAGCACCATCTAAAAGTCGCCCTTCATCCGTTTTCGCTTGTAGACAAGCATAGGTGGAATAACATTTCTTGCTGCATTAGCGCAAAATATTGCTGTGGTGGTAAGACCTCTTTCTGCACTGGTCAACTTCCCCACCTGAAGCCTTCCTGTCAAGCTCACCACATTTTGCTCTTTTTTTCTGGACAGTTGAGAGCGCTGATTCATCGGTATTGAAGATCCTAAGAGCATCTAATTTATTTTCTGTAATGATGCTTTCAAGTTTGTCAAAAAATCTGTTAACTGCTATCTTGTTAAAACCGGTACTACGTGCAAGATATATTGCTTCAGGTTGTCGCAAGCTCAGATTGTGACGTTTCTTAAAATCTCTAAACCAGTCTTTTCCTGCCATTCCTTCTGTTTTATCAAATCTGTGAGACAAGCCATTTTCTTCTGCTATTTGGTATGCAAGACATCTTATATCGTTTCTGGTCAGGCCGAACAGCATTCCTTCCAGTTGATTGATGAGACTGACAAGTTCATTCTCAACCTCTGCTGGGAGAACTGTCATTCTACCTCTTTGTACTACATTCCCATTCGCAAACTTGTTTTTTCCATCTAAGTGTCTTTTTAGAGTTGGTTTAGGTATACCGTAAAGTCTAGACACTTCATTGAGACCATATTTATTCCTCAATGCCTCTAAGGCTTTCTGAAGATCCTCCGGGGACCAGGTTGAAGCTCTGCCCCTGGGTAAAAAAAAATAATGAATGTAAATGATTATTAAATATATTGCTATAGTCTACATGGTATTTATTTTTTAAAATGTAGATCTACTTATAGTTAAGGGCTAGATTATGTTTAGTCTAAAATTTAGATATAGCCTTAATTTTATTAAATCTAAATCTATTAGATTTAGTACGTTAATAATTTTGTTTAGTCTAGACTCTATAGTCTATAGTTATAAAGAAAGTTATTGTTACATAGACGTAGAGTATAGAGCAGTGATTCCCAAAGTGGTCCACAGGGACCCCCAGGGGTCCACGAGGACTTCCAGGGGGTCCACAAAAGTGAAAAAAAGAATTGGGGGTCCATGACATCCAAATGGGGGTCCACGAGAGTGGATCTCATTGAAGAAGGAATTGAGTTTAATATAAATCTCACATTAATGGAATCCCCTATTATATCATACAAATATACTTTATTATAGCTAGGCCATTAATTATTTCATGTATTATTGGAATGTAAAACTTATTTTAAATTTTAATACCTCATTTAAATAGCTCAATTTGGTCTAGAGATAACTAATATTTAACATGGCTGAATCTAAATATAAAATAGACGGTGGTGTTAATTTTCATTTTTTTTTCTTCTTTTCTGGTCGAACTTATATTGCCTATTTGTCTTTTATTTAACATTTTATGTAATGATACCATGAAACCACCTAAGCTAGAGGATCGTCGGAGACAAAGCTACCCTGATAAGATTTGAAAAACAATTGAACACTCCATGATAAAGTTGAGAAAAGATCTACAATTGACAAAATATTTGCTTTTCAAATTTTAAGGAAAATGTAATGGTTTGCTGTGTCTTAAAATATCTTGCAAAATTATGAAAATGACATACAATTAGCGAAAAATAAAATGAATGATTTAGCCAGCCGCTGAAGTTTTTATGGGGGGAAGGGGCGAAATTGATGCCACCGCCCCCTCCCGACCCCACCATATCGGTCAACATACCAGAGGGGGGGGTGCGAAATAATCTAAAAATATGTAGAAATATAAAATAGTTAGTATATATTATTAACATATAAGTAATAAATTCATATACCAATTGTGTAAATTCTATACTAAAATTCGTCCGCCCCTCACCCGAAATTGGACCGCCCCCCCAACTCGAAAGCTTATGAGGGGGCGAAATTGATGCCAACGCCCCCTCCCGACCCCACCATATCGGCAACATATAGAGGGGGGGGGGCGAAATCATCTAAAAATATGTAGAAATATAAAATAATTAGTATATATTATTAACATAAATAATAAATTCATATACCAATTGTGTGAATTCTATACTAAAATTCGTCAGCTTTCGAGTTGGGGGGGGCGGTCCAATTTCGGGTTGGGGCGGACGAATTTTAGTATAGAATTCACACAATTGGTATATGAAATATTAATTTATTACTTATGTTAATAATATATACTAATTATTTTATATTTATAGGCTACATATTTTTAGATTATTTCGCACCCCCCCCTCTAGTATGTTAACCGATATGGTGAGGTCGGGAGGGGTCGTTGGATATTTTTATGGATTGATATTATTAGAATATTTTTCAACATTATTCAAAAGGTCCTTTTTTAATAGTAGGAATGGTGAGCTTTAGGTCAGGAGAATGCGTTTTTTTGGTGGAGAATGCAAGAAAACGTTTTTTTGGCGTCGCCATGAACCGCATTGATAAATAATGAGCTGTAGATGTCAGGAGAATGCGTTACTGCAGTGAAGTATGCAAGAAAACGTTTTTGGCGTCGGGGCTTCGCCCCGAAATCTACTGATGAATAATGAGCTGTAGATGTCAAGAGAATGCATTACTGCAGTGAAGTATGCAAGAAAACGTTTTTGGCGTCGGGGCTTCGCCCCGAAATCTACTGATGAATAATGAACTGTAGATGTCAGGAGAATTCATTACTGCAGTGAAGTATGCAAGAAAACGCTTTTGGCGTCGGGGCGAAGCCCCGAAATCTACTGATAATAATGAGGTGTAGGCCTAGATGTCAGGATAATTCGTTTCTGTAGTGACGAATGCAAGAAAACGCAAACAACACATTTCTGCAAACAATATATTTCTCTATACAGCTGGTCGAGTCAACCCTGTCTGGTAATGATTATTTTTTTATTCGAATTATAATGGCTCAAGAAATCCACGAAAAACAGCTCTTTTTGAAACCTTTTACTAAACAACAAATCTCCATGAAAAATAATCCCCGTAGCAATGGAAGTCGAGCTTGCAAACCTTTAAAAACAAAAAGTTTCCAATGTGTTTAGTGATAGTAAACGATACATATTAACTGTTACATAATGGGTTTAAATTTAAATTTCGTTAATAAATTTTTTTGTAAAAATAAATAAATTTAACTTAAAAAATAGTTTTAAATGACTTTTTCACTCCTCATGTCACTGGTTGAAAATTATTTAAACAAAATGTTAAATTTGAAATTCATGAATTTTCAAAAATTCAATATAACTTAAACGGTGGGGTGGGGGGGGAAGGGGTCCACGGAAAACCAGAAAACATGTCAAGGGGTCCACGAGACAAAAAAGTTTGGGAACCACTGGTATAGAGGATGATATAGAATATGATTCTACAACTAGATTACATTATATTTAGCAATTACTAGATCTAGATTTTCTAGATTCTAGCTTTTAAAACATCATATAAGAAAGTTATTCGATCTACATCTAGATATTATGTCGAGATCAACTGTGGGGCTAAATAGTACCGAATGTCGAATAATTAGTACTTCCGGTACTTTTTACCCTCCTGGCGCCGGTACTATTTACCTTAAGGGGTCAGTCAACATAACGGTTTATTATATTAACATGTCTAAAAATAACTGATGTACTGAGGCATTATTTTCAACAGGAAAGGTTGGTTATCAATACAATAGCTTTTGGAACATGATATTGATATGTTGCCTCATTAGATAATTATACGATTTCTAACATGCCCAAAAATTACATCAAAAAAGGTAAAAATGAATAAAACCTTACCGTTTTGGTGTCTTTTGATTAAGCTCCATAAAATTAACATGAATGATGACGTTGTAGGTCAATATGCCAGGTTTTTTATTTTTAAAGACCATTTCTAAATATGAACATTTTCGGTGGTACGAATTAAACAGTGGTACGTTTTACCCCCCTTTCCCCTATTAGCACCATCACATGTAGATGTATCATCTTCACAGTTTACACCAGTGTTCTTCAACGGGGGCGATATCGCCCCCTTGGGGGCGATTTCGAGATTTTGGGGGGCGCTGGAAGCCAAAGGGGCGGTACGGGGGCGCTTGGCACAAAAGTGGGCGGTAAGGGGGCGCTGGACACATAAGGGGCAATCGGTGTCACAGAGAAGATACAAAAGAAACAAAAAAAGAAAAACGTTTTCAACGTAGCACATTTTCTTCAAAGCGGCACTGGCGAAGTATATATAGACAAATAATCATTTTATTTTTAGAGTTCGGGAATTCCTTGTTTCTATGATTTATAAAACCAATTGCTATTTTTGTTTTTTACTGCAGCAAGAAGTGTATATTTTTTGCTCCCATTTTTTAGCGCGTAAAACAGTTTGTAGATTGATAAATAAACAAGGTAATAAGCTTTTTAAATTATAGTTTATTATATCTACAGTAACATAGTTATATAATAAATAATATTAAACAACGTTTATGCTATTTGGTTTAAATAATAAAGCTAGCGTTAAAATAAATAAGTGTAATGTTCATTTTACAGTGAGAGCATTAACAATGTCGATCAAGAAAAAACTCGCCAGTATTCAGCAAATTATCTCTCCATGGGTTTCATAGAATCGCCTGAAGATAAACGTATTCCATTGTGTCTACTTTGCATGAAAACTTCAAACTAGAAAATTTTTACTGCAAATAGATGAGTCAACATTGATTGATAATTCTTCATTATTACTTGGTTGTGTGCGATATTTTGATGATAATTTCAATGTTAATGAGGAGCTTATCTTTTCTGAAAAACTTACCCCTGACACAAAAGGGGAGTTTGTTTTTACTTTAGTAAAGACATTTTTTGCAAATAATGAAATACCTTTGCAAAATTTAGTTGCTTGTGCACGTGATGAAGAATCATCAATGGTTGGACGCCACAAAAAGTTTTATGAAAAAAGAAAATCCAGAAATGTTTATTATTCACTGTGATTCACAGGCAACATCTTGTTGCTAAACAACTTAGCCCACAACTTCATTCATCTTTAAATCTGATTATAAAAACTGAAAATAAATTAAAAACCCATGCCAAATTTGAGCGCATCTTTCAACAGCTGTGTTAAACAAAAAATGAGCAACATGTTAAACTCTTATTATACACTGAGGTTCGCTGCCTTTCCAAAGGGAATTGTCTTGCTCGTTTTGCTGAACTTTTCAATACAATTTTTGAATTTTTTAAGCAACAGGAAGATTTATCTGTTTGCAATGACTTGAAGAAGGTTAAAAAAGATTTATTTTACATGGCAGGGATCTATCGTAAAATGAATGAAATGAACTTGCAGCTGCAAGGAAAGAAGTTAACCCTTATCGATACAAAGCAGATCATTGTCTCTTTTATTGAGAAATTGAATCTCTTTTACCACAATATTTCCAGAAAGGAATTTTACAATCTCACAGAACTCGCTTTGTTGACTAATGAATAACTGCCTGAGGACATTGACATCTATGCTACTTACCTGAAAATGCTCAAGGAAGAAATGGCAACTCGCTTCCAGGATGTCATAAATTTAAAAATTGAAACATGGATGATTAATCCTTTTGAAACATCTGTCACCGATGTTCAAGTTGATTTGCAGGAAGAAATGGTAGAGTTACAAAATGATATCACCAGTCAAATGAATTTCAAAAGAGGAGGCACAGAAGAGATGTGGCTGCAGCGATTTGTTCCTGTCAAATACCCAAAACCATGTTAAAAAATGGAATTGCTTTTTTTTTTAGCTTTTCCTTCAGCTTATATGGCTGAAACTGGATTTAGTGCCGTTACAAACATAATGAGTAAACAAAGAAATAGACTTGATGTAGCCACTAGAGGAGACCTTCGCATTGCTTTGACTAATTTAAAGCCTGACATTTCTAACATTTTTAAACTGCATGAGGCACAAGGTTCCCATTAGTCCAAGCTTAGTTATGTGTGATGAATTTTTTTTTATTAAATATAAGACTAAATGTAAAATTTTAATGTAAAAAAAAAATAGTAGTGTTCTATAATTTAACATCCACCCATCCATACTAGTTGCGCTACAGCCCATGGTAGGGCTTTGACCTGCTTCAACACATCTCTCCATTCAGATCTCTCCTGAGCCTTTCGTCTCCACGCCCTTACCCCAAGCTGTTGCAGATCTGCCTCCACATCATCAATCCATCGCTTTCGGGGTCTGGCTTTGGGTTGCCTGCCTTTTGGTTTTCGCCTGTATAAAATTTTCCTGTTATCTAGCATTCTTTCAAGGTGACCTGCCCAACGTAGTCTGTTCTTTTTTTTTTCTGTCACTATCGGTGGGTTTTCAAACAATTGAAATATAACATGGTTATCGGTGGCCTCCACCCTGTTTCATCTTGTGTAGCAGTATAGATTTTCATAAGAATTGTTCGTTACCAAGTATTTAGTAGATTTTTGGCTGTCTTTTTTTGTAGTTTGGGTTTCACTTGCATACTTGCTGCTGGTCTCATTGTGTATTTGTATATTATTTTCTTGGTTTTCCTTAATATTGATATTTTTAATGTAAAAAAAAAGTTAAAGACAATTAGTTTAATTTTTGTATCTATATCCTATAAGCTATTTTTTATTTTTTTTTACTAATAATTTAAGATTAATTAACAATATGTAAGTTACAATGCCAATATAAATCAATACATGTTCTTTTAGTACAATTTACCTTTTGATTTAAAAAAAAAATATATTTTTTTACTATTATATTCCGTTAGGGGGGCGCTGGAGATTTTTTAAAGAGAAAATATACGAAAAGGGGGCGGTGGGTTGAAAAAGGTTGAAGACCACTGGTTTAGACTCATCTCTCAACTTGTTAAATTGATGTTGTCCGTATGTATTGTTAGTTAATTGCACTGGAATACAGCCGAACTAGAAACTCACTCATTTGCTGAGTAATTTGTCATAATCTGACAGGCATCAATCACAGGGGCTTTATGTCGCTTTTTTTTTTGTTAATCCGGTCATATACTGTTTTGTTTAAATAGACACCCACCTCCGATCTCCAATCAGTATTAAGAAAGTTCAAATTGCCCTTTCTTTAAACAAGGATCTACTGTATCGGTTGTCGTTCTTATAATCACAAGTGCTTCTAACTCGTCCGTAAGAATGTGTTCACACAATGTTACAGATGTGTGTTGTGTAGTCGTCAGCAGGGGCGGACGGAGTGTCAAACTCGGCCCAGGCATGTCTATACACTCCGGCCCATAAATTGTGTGTCATACGATAGACCTACATGTCATCTAAATCATTGTTAAGTTTGGGCTAATCATGTACATATAACTATGCAATGCTAAATATCTTTATAAGAAATATAGGCCTTTTTCTTTTTTTTTATTTTATAGGAAACCTCAGCTTTCTAGCTTAGGACATCAGATGATCAGTAGTCGAGCTGTTTACATCCTAGGGATCCTTGGGCTTTTGCCTCTTTTATTTGCCCCGCTTTTGGCTCTGCCTCTTTTTCGCGCTATTGGCCATTTTTTTGGCTTTCATATTTTTTTATTTATTTGAATTTGAATTTTTTTTTTTTTTTTTTTGACAAAATTTTATTTCTATAAGTTAACCTAGATCTACATTATTTGATGGTAAAGACGATAATAATATAGATAAATATATTTAAAAAAAGGAAAAGAGGTAATTCAAAGACCTATATACAAGCATATGAACATATGTACTAATCGGACAAAGAAAGATTTCAAAGGTCTGTATTCTAGCGATTTCTATATGTTTATAGATTATACTGTTTCTTCTTTGACATTTTATGATTGCCTCCCTTGGGAACCGGAACATCACTTCCTTGTCGCCAAGGTGACAATCATGTGACTGGTAGAGTTATAAAGAGGATAGCAAACAAAATTTCTATATTTAAAAAAAAAATGAATTATTTATACCATTATTCATATTGCTATCAAATTTAGTTGTGTAACAACAAGAAGATAAGGACCTAGATACAAGAATATTTTCTTACAAAACATAATGAAAAAATTGTCATAAAACAGCAATGGTTACTGCCTACTTGACATTAACAGACTTAGTAGTACTGAGCAGAGAGCACTGCCCGCTGTTCTAACTACGCAAGGGTGACAAAACTGAAGATATTCTTCAGTAGTTTATCGGTCCATTTCTGATCTTAATCTTGAGAAAATCATTGGCGTTCATTGTTAAGGGGACAAAACTCTTCGGTGATTGGTATATTCTTGTAGTCTCCCTTGGGACGAAGCGTTGGCTGAGTTTTTCATTCATTTTTAGCGGCCCCCGTAAGGGGAAAAAGCCGCTATTAGGTTTGTGCAAAGTGTCCGTCTGTCCGTCTGTCCGTCTGTCCGTCTGTCACACTCAGGGCGCCGAAACTAGAAGAGATACGAAAAATATTTTTTCACCATTAAAAGCGGCTTGAAAAGTTTAGGTGCAACGGCTACTATTAGTTTTCTAAAAGCAAACCGTTTAATTTATAAAAATTATTTTGCAAGTGATTTTTTTAATAATAAAACACCAATTGTGAAGCAATTACGTAAATCTAA
>JADKLZ010001483.1:327172-343072 GCA_021533235.1 Biomphalaria straminea
GTGCGATTTTGTAGTTCTGCATTGGAACAATTCTAATTTGACGTGCGATTATGATGCGTTAAATTTGTATCATACTTCTTTTTCTTTTTTCATATTGTCTTTGTGTTAAATAGAAAGGCTCAGAAAATCATCTGGGAAGATTAATCCAACGATAACTCTAATTAGACTCTAAATACTAACAAGGTAGCAAGTATTTACTTGCATGTGTTCGTGGATCACAAGGGGAGTTAATTGTAAAAGTACAATGTAACACATCTCTGGTTTTACTGTATCATTTTAAGTTTTATTTTTTTTTTTAATTAAGAAATATTTTTCTGACTCTATTTCCTCGATCTATTATAATGGTAGATAAATAAAATATACTAAATGTCAAAACATTTATAAACCACTTCTAAAGTACTCTTCCAAATACCGTGATGCTATTTTTTTTTTTTTGAAATTTTAAAAATCTTAACTTTTGAAATTGTTAATACGGTTTCTTAACTATAAATACATTGTTCAGTAAATCCTATTAATTACATAGTATTGACATCCTACTACCAAGACGGGGAGAGAATCGTTGCTAGCTTTATCACTGGATACAATGTCACATCTCTGAGTTGTCTCCCAGTAGTTGACTCCTGTACAGCTAGTGTTGTGGTAGCACTGAATGGCGCACATGAACAGATCAGGATTGTAGAGTGAGACTGTAGCCAGGATATTTGTCTGACATGAACCAACCACTTTAGTGAAACTTGCAGACTTCAAGACTGAAATGTAGAGATTACAAGATTATATGATGTAACTAAAAATACTTAGAAATGGTTATATTTAGATTTGTTTCGGAAATGTTCACCAGATTTATTCCCAAATTTCTAGTCTTTTTCGAATCCAACACCACTGTTTTAGGTGACCGAGCGTAAAAGTCGTCAAAACCTAGCTCTAAACACGACTAAATCAAAAGTCATTTCATATAAATAAAAAAAAAAAATACCTAAGGATGATGTGACTAGAGCAGTCGATACTGAGTGCACTGTGGTTGTAGTTGTCACTGGTTGCGCCGTGGTTGTAGTCGACACTGTGTGCGCTGTGGTTGTTGTGGTTGATGTAGTTCCAGCTACCAGCTAGTAAAATTGAATCATAATTGTCAATTAATTAACATTTTATATCAACGTGGTTATATAATTCTTTAATTTTTTTAATGTTCAGTATCTATAGAATCTTAGTTAATGTAACCAAACTGAACAACAAAACTTTACAAAACATTCATGTAGCTCAGAATCTATTCTGTGACCACTCTGACCATCTTATCTCCCTTTGATAACAATTATAATACGGAATCATAAGTAATATTATAACATGTATATGCAGTCGATGCTTTATTAAACCCAAGACTTACCCGACAAATACCAAAAGTAGTTATGTCACATACACAGTACCAGTTGACTGTTATGGCAGGAACCATGAATCTAAGAAGATACACAGGAAAAGGTGTAGACTACTATTTAGAAAATAATATTTATCTTAGCAGCAATATGACCCTGCGGCTGGTTTTGTTTATTTAGCCTTAGGCCCCCTTTTCTTAGTTACAACACTATAATTATAAAAAGTTCAAGACTCCCGCCTACACCTTTATACCACAGTATCCATTACGTTGAATTGAGCCAGTTCGTAAATTTGAGTATCACTTCTCTCTACCCATTCCTCTTTCCACAACTCTCCCCCTTGACTAATATGGTCAGGTGTTATTTACACTCTCTGATAGGTGTCTAACTGTTGAGTTCCTATTCTAAATATTTCATACGCTCTAACCCTAACCCTTCTATTCTTTTAGAACCTACAGAAGTTCACTTAATGCTTTGGCCATACCCTTTTCCTTATTTTTCTGCAATCTCCATAAAAACCAATCGTATTTCCGCAACCGCCCTTTTGACCAGTGCACGCTTACGTGAACGACCCGTTTTCAATCGCCCACCAACACACACTTTCGTTATTGTCTCCCTTTTTTTTTTTTTAAACACTGAATTATAGTACCTTATACATCTTATAAGAAGTTGCGATCTCGTTCTATTCGTGGACGCCTCGTTTTCGTTTTTCGTTTTTCTTTTTTCGGTTTCAATGTGATGGCTGAGTGGTAAACGTGTTTCCTCTTATCTATGGATATGCCATACGGATCTCCTCTTATCTATGGATATGCCATACGGATCTCCTCTTATCTATGGATATGCCATACGGATCTCATACGACGTTCAGTCACCATTTCGAGACCAATCGTCATAGAAAGTCTGAACACTGACCTGCAACGTCACTACCTGTGGGCAGTTTAGACCAATAGCTCGCCAGTAATTATGGGCAAAAGGTAACTAAAAAGTTAGAAACTTTTAGTTTGACTTAAAAAAATTAATGAAGGCCAAAAATTTAACGAGAGTAAAAAGTTTAGTTAAAATCGTAGTTTGATTATCTTTTTTTTTGGTTACTAACTATAAAGTTTAATTACAATTTGAAAAGTTTTCAACATGTGGTAGCGGTTGTAAGGGATATCCCTGTTGTCTTTTTGTTTCTGATCACGTGTAATCAACAAATTCGATAATCAAAAATTATGATGCAGTATGCACCTAACAACATATTAATCAGTCTGCATTGGAAGAGGGAAAGTATTGCGCTGGTAGAAGTTATGAGAATCAATATCTGCACTTGAAAGTAGCAGTATTATAAAATGTTGTTTAACACATTTTTGCCAAAAGCTTCTAAGCAGTATTATGAATGGGGTTGTTCCCAATTTTTTTTTCTTTCACATTTGGTGTTTACATATAATTTCTAATAAGCGTGTTAGTAGGCCTACACTCTTTTTATAGATTAAACCTTTGATGAAGTTGAAGTGTATAATAGATTCTAGTCTTTAGACTTATTATTGAGATCTAGGTATAAATTTACAGTTAGACCTATATAGATCTAAAGCATTAGGATAAACAACTAAACCAACTCTAGAAAAAAAAAAAAACCTTAATCCACACCTCCAAGGCCAAAAAGCAAGTAGACGTAATAGACTATGTCCGATTGATTTTAACAACCTTGCCGGATGAATGTCCACACGTAGGCCTACCCTGAGTTGTTTCATCGCAAGTTATGCTATAGTGTTTGATTAATGTCAAGTGGTCAGACAAGAAAATAAGACACTGGCGTAGTTATTCAAGCATGTAAATCTATCTTTATAGTTTACAACAACATAGTTACACACCACCCCTGTCCCAAAAGTAAATAGACTGTGTCTCCGACTAATTCTAATAACCTAGTAAAATTAGATGTACAGATGTAGGTTGCCTGATGTAAGGTAGTGTGCAGTCCATAATGACAAGACCATCCCACTTTTTATTCAACAGTTATGCAATAGTGTTGTATGTTGAGTGGTCAGACAAGAAAATAACACACTGGCATGGTTAGTGAACCATGCACTTTACACTGGAATACAAGTAAAATCAATTATATTTCTTTTATTTATTTTTAATTGTTTTTTTTCTAGAAATGTGAAATTTTATTTTATTTAATGAGATTTTAATCTTAACCTGTATACCTAAGTAAGATTTTTCATTTTATAAGTTAATATAATTTTTTTTTAAGTATTCTTTTTTAAAGATTTTAATTCAAGGCTAAAATACAAGCACACATATTTATTTAGACATCTTTTTTTTTCTTCAAATTTTAGTGTGTAATAATGTTATATGCAAGAATCATCTCCCCCTCCCCCCCCAATAAAAAAAAAGTTATGAAAAGTTTGTAATAGTTTAATCATTTTGATTAGTTTAGTTGAACTATATTTTGAAATTCATGACAAACTTTTAGTTTAACGACTTTATTTGGATGAAACTCAGTTTTAGTTTATTTTTTAAAATGTAGTTTAGTTCCCAGACTTGTCAAGAGGTGGCAACATGGTACTGGTCTAAACTGCCTACAGGTAGTAACACCTACAGTGTTCAGGGCTTCTCGATTAGTTTCGCACGAGTGCCTGTCTGGCAAAAAAAAAAACAACAAAAAAACCTTCGATATTGATGACTTGATCTCGCTGAGACAGCCCCGGAACAATTCCAGCTACTACTGCCTCAGCGTGGCGCTCCACTGCAAACGTCCTTATAGGAAAATGGATAGACGAAATGTGGTAGCGAACATAGCCCTCGGCGGGCTTCTACAGATATGGTGGAGACACTGTACATTGCACGTGGTAGGGATGCAACTAAAGGCTCGTCAAACCGTCCGAAACCCCAATCGATTCGTTCCCTAACGGGGGCCATACGCGTGGTGATGGACCCTCGGACGGGCTCGATGGGACATTATAGGAATAAGAAGGGCCCCCACGCGGCTCGTCCTTCGGCCTCGCAGGAAAGGAGGAATTCGTGCTTGGCTAAAGAGGGTCGGGTGCAGCGACACACCTGGTGTGAATACATGAACACTTCGGATAAAGTGGGACTTCTGACAGAGTGGCTGGCGAAGAGCCGGCCTCTCATCCTGGTCACGGGTAAAGTCCTTCCCTTGGTCAAAGGGACATGCAATGGAGCCAGCTCTTGCTCTCGTCCCGAATGGACATCAGTAATCGGATGAGACCGCCCGAGTCTGCATCAATCGTCAGGGTGAGTACAACTAATGATAAAAACAAACTGTAACATAGATGAACCATAAGTGTCTGTTGAGTAGAAATGTTACCAAAATAATAATAATAATAGTTAATAGTACATATACCGATCAATTTAGTAACACATGAACATCTGTTAATGAATACTTTAAAACATGTTTATGAGTGAGCGATTTAAAAAAAAGGAATTCGGAATGGACTTCACACTGCACATGGACGTTTGCCTTTGATCATCACTACGCTTTAGACCTTGAGGGCTATGTGATCTAAGAGAGCTGATGAGTTCAAGTGAGTTAAGATACAACTGTAAAATATTGAATTTTATATCAAGGTGTCACAAGAATTTTAAAAGGGAAAAGATTGTCTCTCGAGACGTAAAATGCCACAGATATCAAGGTATGTCAAAAATTAAATACTTGTAGTAATATTTCTACTAATGCTATGTCAACAACTTACAAAGTATACATTCCTCTGACTTCAAAAGATGTACACGCCTGTCCTATAAAAGTTAGGTCAGAGTACTTGGTTGTAGCAGTAAGAATGACAGTATAATTGTCTACCTGGGTATAGGTATAGAACTCAGAGCCGCCCTGAAATATATAAATATATATATATAGGAGAGATGGGGGTGGAGGATTAAGTATAAAGTGGGTAAAATTAGTCCATCTTGAAAGGTAAAATTAACCCTTTCAGACCATGCAATCTATAGAGCTGTTGATCTGGTTTTAATTGTTGCAATGGAGCCCGCCGCAGGGGTTGCAAGGTGCTGCACTTGCACCCCCTTGGATTCTGAGTAGCCTAATTCTTGCCATTTTTTGCACCATCAGATCTATTAAAATTGAAGTAGCAACTGAATAGGCAGTGCTTCCACTCGTGACTTTAGTTATAATAGAAAAACCTAGGCTTATAAGGCATTTATGGTTGACCATGCTCGTGTAAATCTCTGAATTCTGGGTAGTCAAATTTTATCAAGTTATTTTTACTTTCGTGGCAATTATTATTTTTTTATTTTTATAGCTTTTATATAGCGCTACTTTCATGCTTATAGCATGCTCAGAGCGCTTTGGTCAAAATCTCATTTGTGGACCAGTGGGGGGAGGGGGTATCTAGTAGTGGGTTTCAACTGCTGCCTTTGGGCGCTCAGTAAACACAACTCTGCCCGAGTCGGGTGTCGAACCTTGAGCCCCCTTCTAGGTAGCCAAGCCAAGGCAAGCTCAAGCCGCACTTAGCCTCTCAACCTCGCTTCCCTTTTGATAGGAAGTAACTTAACATGGAGTTAATCTAAATTAATATTAATTAACTATTTCTCTCTCTCTCAGTAATTATTGTCCACGTCTCGATGGAATTATTAATCTTTGTGTGTGTGTTTGTGTTTCACTACCCTGTTATGATTGAACTTCAATAATTTTTTTGTTGTATTTAATCAGAAAATGTTATATTAGGTATATAATTATAGAAGAAGACATGCCCTTTTTATATAACATAAGTTAAAGTTTCTAAAACAAAACAAAAAAAATAATTTAATTCAATTTTGATATCGTTAGTTGGGAGAGAAAGAGTTAATCTAGGGTGGAGGTGAAGCAGTAAGTGGGGAATCAACTTAAGCTTCCCTAAATCCTTTCATATCTATTTTATATAATATGATTTTCCCCGCTTTTTCTTGATTATTCCTTTTCCCGCTTTTTTCATGATTATTTCTTTTTTCCCGCTTTGTCAGCTTTACTTTTGTATCATGAAAATGCTGTAAAAAATTTATACTTTGTATTTTTAATAACGTCGCCAATAAATTCTAAATTAAGGTCGCTATTAAAGAGTGCCTAATTTTCCGCCTTGTCAAAAAGTGCCAAATTTACCGATGCCTTAATATCCGATGCCTAAACTTCCAGTGTCTAAATATCCTAGATTCCCATGTTACAGAGGAAGAAGAACACCAAAACAAAATCTCAGATGCTGTTAAAGCAGCGAAGGGATCTCAAATTTCTTTGATCTGGCCTCTTTATATTTTGGCTGCTATGGGTCATTTTCCTCACAGGGAGTATAACGCCAGGGAGATTCAATGAAACTGTCCTCCGAGGAGGGAGAAATTTGATAAGAAATAAGAAGAGTAAAAGAGTAAAAACTTCTCCATGTTGTGGCCACACTGTAGGTGTGAATGTTTTTCTTAAACTAAGCTCGAATAGTATGTCGATTAGGGCAAGGAATGGACAGGAGATCTCAGCAAGAAAGAGAGAAATCCTGTGTGAGTGTTTCAGTGAAGGTCGATTGTTTTTGTTCACAAAGATAATAACGTCTTGCTTTACATATCAATTTAAGACTTAACTCTTTCTCTCCGTTATTACTTAACACGTACTGATGGAATCAACGCTGGTATCGTTAGTTAGGAGAGAAAGAGTTAACTCTGCTAATTAATTTGTTTTCATGGCTGATTCAAGCAATCCTATCCATGCTCAAAGCTACTAAAAAGAAAGAGAGCTTCTGTGGGTTTCCCCTTGCATATGGAAAAAGAAAAGTGTCTTTATCTGTGTGTTTTCTACCTTTTTATTATTTTTTTTTATTTATTTTGCATGATTTGTATGTTGTTGCTACTTTACTATGTAAAAGCAGTCCTATCTGCAACTAACCAGACTTTCCTAATCCACGTATGCGGACAGCTTTTCAAGCGATTTAAAGCGAGGTTTGAGCTTTAAGCTTTACTCATCTTCGAGTTCATAAAATATGAGATATGTGCTCATCTTCGCTCACGAAAGAGAATATATATATATATATATATATATTGTTAGAGCGTGATTAGAAACAAGGGAAAGTTTTTTTTTTTTTTTTATTATAGCTTTTATATAGCGCTACTTTCATGCTTTTAGCATGCTCAGAGCGCTTTGGTCCAATCTCATTTGTGGACCGGTGGGGGGGAGGGGGTATCTAGGAATTGGTTTCCCGTGCTGCCTTTGGGCGCTCAGTAAACACAACTCTACCCGAGTCGGGTGTCGAACCTCGAGCCCCCTTCTAGGTAGCCAAGCAAGCCAAGTTCAAGCCGCACTTAGCCTCTCGACCACGCTTCCCACCTTTTACTTAGAGAGTTTTAAAAAGTAAGAAGAAAATATAAGTCGACAGAAACAAGACGCTTTCTCAGCAACGTAGAAATAAGAAGCATTTTACAAACGGCTAGAAGTAGCTGCCATTCGATGGTTCCATTCATGGTTACTAAACGTGTTTGATGATCACCAACTGACTGGACTAACTCTATGGCCTCAAAATGAAAAAGGACTACTAAAATAAAGAGAAGAAAATTCAAAATTATGCAATTAATCTGAGACCTAGTATAATCCGATAAAATGAACCCTTGATGACCTGGTATTTTTCTTTCTATGGCCATACACTAAAGAATCGGGACTCGCAAAGACCCCCATTAAAGGAACAGTAACAGGAAAAGAAAAGAAAAAGAGCCAGAGAACGCGATGGGAAGGCAACATAAAAGAATGGAAGGGCCTGCTCTAATAGAGGTTTAAACTAAGGCAGTGATTCCCAAAGTGGTCCACAGGGACCCCCAGGGGTCCACGAGGACTTCCAGGGGGTCCACGAAAGTGAAGAAAAGAATTGGGGGTCCATGACATCCAAATGGGGGTCCACGAGAGTGGATCTCATTCAAGAAGGAATTGAGTTTAATATAAATCTCACATTAATGGAATCCCCTATTATATCATACAAATATACTTTATTTATACTTTATTTTAGCTAGGCAATTAAATATTTCATGTATTTATTGGAATGAAAAACATATTTTAAATTTTAATACCTCATTTAAATAGCTCAATTTGGTCTAGAGATAACTAATATTTAACATGGCTGAATCTAAATATAAAATAGACTGTGGTGTTAATTTTCAAAATTGTTTTCTTCTTCTCTCGTCGAACTTATATTGCCTAATGTGTCTTTTATTTAACATTTTATGTAATGATACCATGAAACTACCTAAGCTGGAGGATCGTCGGAGACAAAGCCACCCTGATAAGATTTGAAAAACAATTGAACACTCCATGATAAAGTTGAGAAAAGATCTACAATTGACAAAATATTTGCTTTTCAAATTTTAAGGAAAATATAATGGTTTGCTGTTTCTTAAAATATCTTGCAAAATTATGAAAATGACATACAATTAGCGAAAAAAAAAAATGAATGATTTAGCCAGCCGCTGAAGTTTTTATGGGGGGGAAGGGGCGAAATTGATGCCACCGCCCCCTCCCGACCCCACCATATCGGTCAACATACCAGGGGGGGTGCGAAATAATCTAAAAATATGTAGAAATATAAAATAATTTGTATATATTATTAACATATAAGTAATAAATTCATATACCAATTGTATGAATTCTATACTAAAATTCGTCCGCCCCCCACCCGAAATTGGACCGCCCCCCCAACTCGAAAGCTTATGTGGGGGGCGAAATTGATGCCAACGCCTCCTCCCTACCCCACCATATCGGCAACATATAGAGGGGGGGGGGGCGAAGTCATCTAAAAATATATAGAAATATAAAATAATTAGTATATATTATTAACATAAATAATAAATTCATATACCAATTGTGTGAATTCTATACTAAAATTCGTCAGCTTTCGAGTTGGGGGGGCGGTCCAATTTCGGATTGGGGGCGGACAAATTTTAGTATAGAATTCACACAATTGGTATATGAAATATATATTAATTTATTACTTATGTTAATAATATATGCTAATTATTTTATATTTCTAGGCAACATATTTTTAGATTATTTCGCACCCCCCCCTCTAGTATGTTGACCGATATGGTGAGGTCGGGAGGGGGCGATGGATATTATTATGGATTGATATTATTAGAATATTTTTCAACATTATTCAAAAGGTCCTTTTTTAATAGTAGGAATGGTGAGCTTTAGGTCAGGAGAATGCGTTTTTTCGGTGGAGAATGCAAGAAAACGCTTCGCCCCGAAATCTACTGATGAATAATGAGCTGTAGATGTCAGGAGAATGCATTACTGCAGTGAAGTATGCAAGAAAACGCTTTTGGCGTCGGGGCTTCGCCCCGAAATCTACTGATAAATAATGAGGTGTAGGCCTATATGTCAGGAAAATTCGTTTCTGCAGTGACGAATGCAAGATAACGCAAACAACATATTTCTGCAAACAATTAATATATTTCTCTATACAGCTGGTCTAGTCAACCCTGTCTGGTAAGGATTAATTTTTTATTCAAATTATTATGGCTCAAGAAATCCACGAAAAACATCTCTTTGTGAAACCTTTTACTAAACAACGAATCTCCATGAAAAATAATCCCCGTAGCAATGGATGTCGAGCTTGCAAACCTTTAAAAACAAAAAGTTTCCAATGTATTTAGTGATAGTAAACGATACATGTTAACTGTTATATAATTGGTTTAAATTTCAATTTCGTTAATAAATTTTTTTGTAAAAAAAATAAATTTAACTTAAAAAATAGTTTTAAATGACTTTTTCACTCCTCATGTCACTGGTTGAAAATTATTTAAACAAAATGTTAAATTTGAATTTGATGAATTTTCAAAAATTCAATATAACTTAAACGGTTGGGGGGGGGAAAGGGGTCCACGGAAAACCAGAAAACATGTCAAGGGGTCCACGAGACAAAAAAGTTTGGGAACCACTGAACTAAGGCAAAAGAGAGAGAAGAATGAAGAAAGACGGTCGATAGATCCTTCATGGTGCCCCAAAGGGTCCAACAGCCTAAGGAATAGGTATAGGGTTTTAAAAAAAGGTGTGTACCAGGTTTCACCATAAACAAATAATACAATGTGCGAATTCCCCACCAATTAGAGGCCCTGGGCCTTAGGCGACTTCCTAGTTACCATATGATTTAACAAGTGATTGATTTTCTTGTTGGTTTAATTAGTCATTTTAATCCTTTATAAGAATTGTCTACAACAGTGATACCCAAACTACGGCCCGCGGGCCATATCCGGCCAGCGACGAGGTTTCATCTGGCCCGCCGAACATCGGAACAAAGTACAGAAAAAAAACAATTAAAAGGGAGAAAATGTATTTTCCCTACGTTAGAGATGAATGGCTTGCATTCGAATCTAATATAGTCTTATAACCATATTATTTTACTAAAGAACACAAAGTTTATTTTTCGGCGACAAAAGTTAATAGTTATTTTTATTCTTTGGTCAATACAGTTGCTGTCTAGCTGGCCGTGTCCTTGACATCTTGGGTGTGTAACACAGGGCATTAATGCATACTTTTGGTTCGTGCTCTTTTGGTATCAATGCGAGTCGACTCTGAATGTAGAAACTTCAAGAAAAAGTAATAAAAGTAATTCAACGTTTGGGTTGTACAGAAAAAAAGTGTCTGCTTTTAATTTTATGACTTCTTTTTAAGAGGACATAAAAAGACTTTGTAAACCAAAGCATTAAAAAAATATGGCAAATTTTGTTGGTTTGAGCTGTAAAGAAAAAGATGCGCCTAGTTGAGTGATTCGAGGCATTGACAAGAAAATGAGTTGGTGGAAAGGGCAAACTTCAGAGCTGCTTGCTAAAAAGATGCAGTTGAAGTCGTGAGTCTTTCTCGTATGACAATTGCAAAACGAGTGGAAGACATTCAAAACTAAATGAGACAACTCTTGCTCCGACAGATAAATAAATTTCAGAATGTTGACTGCTGTGATGTTTGGCTTGTCTTCAGGCTGTACTGGAGTCAACTTCAATTACTCAGCAGGCGTTTGAGAGAGTGTTCGGGTGTATTCAATGCAGTTAACTAACCAACACTGGCACGAAAACAAGACACATCGATTTTAACAAGTAACAGAAGTGATGAATGCTAATGAACATTTGAAATAGAACTTTAATCACGAAATAGGCCACAGTCAAATGTCTCAGTAATACTAATAAGAGAAAAACCACGTCTACACCCTAAGAGATTCTAGCGCTAATTGATTTCTTAGTCTCTAACACAACATATCCCAAACGTCACTAGTCCCGTTCACTATGTGTCTACTATGGCGCGTCGCTAAATAAGTACAATTAAGAATTGAGTACCTAACACTGCCTTTGAGAAGTGCCCGACAGATATGTAACTGAAACTGCAATAAAGCTAGAGCTTAAGAGATTTCGTTTGATACAAATATCTCTACACAGCGTTGCGTAATAGAGGCACAGGGTTGTAATAAGCTATTTAAAATAGTTTTTTGTTCATTTATTTCATCTTTTTTTTACTGATGTAGCCCGCAACACGTGAGTTGGAAATTAAAATGGCCCGCAGACCGTACAAGGTTGGGCATCACTGCAGTCTATAACAATAAGACCTTTACAATACAATTTAATTTCTTTTTCATTCAATGTGTAATACCAATATATCAATATGCTCTTTGTATAATGGGAAGATTTGTAGTCTAGATGGATTACGTTAGTCTGAAATATATGGCTCCTTCTGTCTCGGAAGACAATGGATGCGCCGAGATGAGTCACTGGCTTAGGCCACGTCTTGAGACAGGGCAGAATCTGGAGTGGCTGATCAAGCCAATTCTGGATCGGCATAGTTTGCCACAGTTCGTGCATTTATATTCCTCAGTTTTAGGGCTGGCTGACAGCAGGGCAGCTTTCTTTTTCATTCTCCTGGCCGATGCAGCTTCATTTCTTTTGCATTCAGCTCGTACCAGCACGCACAGTCTGTCTCCATGCTGTTCGGTCCTGGGCTATCTCCTCCCACATACTTTGGTCGACGCCCGTTGCCTTCATGTCTCGCTTGCAGACATCTCTGTAAGTTAATCTTGGGCGGCCCTTGGGTCTGGCTCCCTCTGCGAGCTCAGCGTATAGGATGTCTTTCTGGATTCGTCCATCTGGCATGCGCGTGACATGACCTAGCCAGCGTAGTCTTCTCTGTTGAAGGAGAGCATAGATTGCCATAGATGCTGTGCATATTGGCCCGTGTCAAAACGTCCTGGTTGATGACACGATCCCTCCAGGAGATGCACATTGAAATACTGCATTCCTAATTAAACTTCGGACTCGAAGACAAGCCTTATTTTCAGTATATTGAACAAATTCCAACTGCTACAATAGCTTTACACATAAGGTAATTCACTCTAGCGAAGCAGAACATCGCATTGACCGGAAGTTTATTTTTGTGATAACATTTTTTTTCATGTGTATTATTTGAGACACGGAAAAAAAGTTTGACCTTGACCTTTTTCGAGTGGAAGCAGACGTGTCAATGGAGTTCTTGTTTAGGACCTACAAATATTTCTTTTTAATCATCTACTTTTTTGGATTTGGATAATTTAACGTGATTCAATTATTGGATATTCCTTACAACTTGGATTCTTGAAATAGCACGGATTATTGGAGGAGATTGGATTATTTATTACGCAAAGGTAGGACTCTTTTCTTAGAAGCAAAAATAGAAGAAAAAACAACAACACTGAATATTGATCCTCGTAACAGACGTAAGACACAGAAAGTGTAAGATTTAAGTTGCATGTCTATCTTATAGATCTACTGACTTATCGGGATAACTTTAGATCTAGATAAGGAGAATCGAGATCTAGATCTAGAGATGTGTTACCTGTTACCTATCCCTTAGTCTGTGGACCGTTAGGGCACCAAGCAAGACTTGTAGACCGTCATTTTCCATTCCTCTCTATCCTTTGCCCTAGGCTGTTTAGAACCTCTTTCAACGGTATTCCTGTCCATTTTTTTATGTTGTCCTCCCACCGCTTTCTCTGTCTGTCTCTTCTTCTTTTTCCTGGTAATGTTCCCTGTTGGATGGTCTTTGCGAGCCCCGAAGATCTTGTAATATGGCCATAGATTTTAAGCTTGCTTTTTTTCACAGTAGTTATTAGGTTATCATGGGGTCCGATCGCTGCAGTGACCCTGTCTCTAATCTCTTGGTTTGTGATGCGGTGTTTAAATGTGATGCCTACGATCCTTCTGTAGCATCTCAATTCAATTGATAGAAGATTCCTCTCTAGCTCTGCAGTCAGCGTCCAAGACTCACAAGCATATATAGAAATGTGGCCATGACCAGGGAGCGCATCAGTCTGATTTTGGTGCCGAGAGCTAAGCCTTTGTCTTTCCATATTATTTTAAGTTTTGAAAGGGCTGCTGTGGACTGTGCTTTTCGGACCAGTGATTCGTTTTTTCCCCTCATCCGAGACAATAGCTCCGAGGTATTTGAAGTTGCTAACGCTAGTTAGCTTTTCACCTCCAATACTGTTGGCCATTGTAAAGCCCCGTTGGCGACTGGTCATAATTTGTTGTTGTTTTTTCTGCATTAATTTGCATGCCATATGCTGCTGAAGTCTTGTCAATGCGCATCTCTATGTCGGCTAGTTCTTATTCTGTCACTCTAATACTGATGGCCCTTATAAAGCCCTGTTGGCTATTGGTCATTATTTGTTTTGTTTTTTCTGCATTTATTTGCATGCCATATCTAATGATCTAGATATGTAGGCCTATATAAATCTAGGCACTATATTTAGTCTATCTACTAGAATCTAGATTCTAGATCTTCTTCGTTCTCTAGATCTAATGTATAGCTAAAATGCAAGGTTCTTGCAGAAGATTTTTTCCTTCTATTTTTTCTTCTTTTCTAAAATATAATCTTATACATCTTACCCTTCCCAAGAACTTTTAATTATTTAAATTAATAATTTTTATACGCACTCACTTAAAACACACATCAGGGTCGGCCTTAGGCATAGGCAAACAAGGCAGCCACCAAGGCCTAGGGGGCTCCAATTGGCGGGGGGCATCGCACAGGACTTAAAACATTTTTTTTTAGGAAAAAAAAAAGCAAAACTTGTGTCCAATGTTATTGTTGGTGTACACTAGCCTGACTAGGCTTTTAAATACATTGCTTAATTTTATTTTTCACTGTTTATTTTTTTTTTTCGATTTCATATGGGGATACTAAATTCACTTTGCATAGGGCCTGCAATTATCTAAGGCCGGCCCTGGACACACACACACACACATAACGCATGCACGCACACACACACACACTCTATGATGCTTAATTGTGCTGCAATTGACGTCTGCCGCTGTAAGGTTGGAAAGGGAAGAATTAAGGTAAGTGAAACTCTCAGGCATTCACCACAGTTTTTTTGCTGCATCGAAAGTTTCAGGCAATGACTGCACATACAACACCACAATATAGAAGGACACTCTTAATGCCCATGTATCTCTAATAACCTTACCCCAGATTTTTATGTTCTCTTCTGCATGTTTTGTTTTCTTTGTTTTTAATTTTTTTGTTTGTGATCAAATTCTCATGTTTTCCCTTTAATTTCATTATATTATTGTGTTACATTACTTGTTTGAATGTTACATTTAATTTCCTCGACGTCTTTTTGTATCCTTTTTACGTAGAAATAGTTAAAAACTTGTATTATATTTATCTGAATTATAATACTCCTCCCCAATCTAACCCGTGTAACATATAATTTAATTTTAGGATTTAGATCTAGTAATTGAACATCAAAAATAAGAGTACTCTGGTGTCATAATTATTATTTTGCAATATTTGGATACATAATCTAGAAAGATCTAGGTAATCATTCCATTTAAATGTACATAAGATGATTAAAATCAACATACTTGAATTTCGAGCTAGCATTCATGAGACATTATATCAATGCAAATGGCTTTGTTTCAAATATTAGCTTGAATATATGGTTATTGATTAATAGTCCATTCTTAAGGTAATCTGAGAAATGATTTTGCATTATTTCTAAACTTTGAAAACTAAAGATCATTTCTTTTCTAAGCCAGAAGAGATTGATTGGGGCGACTTACTTACTGGCGACCTATATACTGATTATAAGTTAACTTTTTATTTAGATTATAGATAATCATGATTATGGCCTTAGCAACTCTAACTTTTTAGATTAGGTTTTGACCTAAGTAATGTCTGTCTCATTAAAGCTTTACAATGTATTTCTATAATCACACGTGCATTTCGTGTGACCATTACATTATTTGTCGATTTCTATCAGTTAAAAGATGCAAGTAATTCAACACATTTTGTAAGAAGTATATTCTATGGACGAATGTTTAACAAAGGCAAACAAATCTGCAATATAAATGTGCTTCTAAATATTTTTAAATTTTAAAAATTAAATCATAGTGCTTATGTTAAAATAAATATTTTGACGTGATGACTGTTTACATTTGTTGTATTAATTTAGTGGGGTACGTGAAGGTCCTGACCCAAGTGTGACGACACCATATCAATGTGGTTTACTTCTAGGTCCTGACCTAAAATGTGATGAGTTGACATGCTATCTCGTTG
>JADKLZ010001483.1:364584-375912 GCA_021533235.1 Biomphalaria straminea
ATGCAAAGGGTTGTAGTTGTTTTTACAAAAATTTTTTTTTTTATATATTTTCATTTTTACGTTATGTAACTTATGTTATTTATGTTATACAAAGTATTATATTTACACACAAACAATGTTTACTATTTTTTAAAAGAGGAAAAAATATATTTAGTATTTATTATACATTAAACCTAAATGAAGACAATAAATAATGTTATAAGTAGCATTTTTTTCCCTTTTTATTTAACCCCAATACGATATCATAAAGAAATCTTATTAGAGAATCAATAATATTAAATGAGTCGGTCCAGATTCACATCAAACTTAACCTTCACCTACAGTGTTCTGACCTACACCTATCCTTTGATCTGCTAGACACATAGGGCACTACATAAGATCTGTCAACCTTCTATCTACATTCTTATCTGTCATTTGTCTTTCATATAATTTCATTCGGATGTTCTTTCTGAAAATATTGAAACCTGCTTGGGTGAATCACTTCGGGGGCCGATTTTAAGTTTGTGTTTCCACACAAACTGTCTTTGTAATCTTGTTTTTTTCGTAATTATTTTAATCGTTTCCATAGTATTTTTCATTTCGCTCATGTGTATCTCACTAGCCTGTTATGATTTAATTTCAATAACTTTTTGTTTGTTTGTTATAAGAACATGTTGTATTTGATATTGAATTATAAGAGAATACGTGTTCTCTTACACCACGCAAACGAAATTTATTAATCCAAAACCAATTTAGTTTTTCATGGGTATCAAATTAACGTTGGCATCGTCAATTAGGAAAGAAAGAGTTAAGTGTATACTTAATGGTAGAAGGGAAAAGAATGCTACAGATAGTGCACAAAGAATTAGAGATTTAAGGTGACATAATAAGCAAAACATAAAAGTACTAACAAAAAAAAGAAAAAACAAAGCTTATCTAAGTAGAAGAACTTAGCCCTTTCAGCTATATCTATCAGTAATGTAGAAGCTATTTCCCTTGCTCGATATTACTGAAAATAATGAATTACCTATAGTCAATTGACTAATTGGTTAAATTTTTTTATTGATTCATAATGTGTTAAGTATCTACTTTATCGGAGAATGGTAGTGGTAGAAATAGCGTCGATAATTATTAAAGGGGATTTAACCCTACACATTCAGCCATATCTGTGAATACTTAAAGCTTAATTTCCCTTGTCAATATCAAGCAAAATAATTCATTACCAATAAATATTTTTAATTAATTTTTAAAATTGATTTATGTTTTGTAAACGCCAATAAGTAATTGTGCAAAGTTTCAATTCGATTCGAGAATGGGTGCGACAGAAATAACAAATACACACTTTTTACCAGACCGACAGACAGACAGAGTTCATAGATGCTTTGTAAAAACCAGGCCAGTATTTTATTGTTCTGAATTTAGAAAATAGCATACATAAAAATTCCTTTGACTTCAACGCCAAGACAAGGCAACCCTAAATTGGTTAGGTCATTGTACATGCCATTACTTTTCAGAATAAAGGTAGTGATGTTTATCTGGGTACTGTTGATGAAATCCATGGTTACCTGAAATACAAAGGTATTGAAGTTTCTATAAATACAGTTAACAGAGATTAAGCATAATGATTAGTTGGAAAAAAAAACTGTGATGTGTCAAAGGTGATGTTTTGGTTGTTTCTGTGTACTGTGATGTTTTTGCTACGTATGTTTGCGGTAATGTTTTGATCACGTATGTCTACTGGGATGTTTCAATTGCGTATTTCTACTGTGATGTTTTAACTGTAATACTTTAATTGTGTATGTCAACTTGAGAGGCTAAGTGCGTTAAACTTGGCTTGGCTACCTAGAAGGGGGCTCGATGTTCGACAAACGACTCGGGCAGAGTTGTGTTTACTGAGCGCCTAAAGGCATCATGGAAAAGCAGCTCCTAGATACCCCCTCCCCCCCCCTCACCCACTGGTACACAAATGAGATTGAACCAAAGCGCTTTGAGCACGATACAAGCATGAAAGTAGGCTATATAAAAGCTATAATAATAATATGTCAACTATGATGTTTTCCGTTGCATATGTCAATTTTGATGTTTAAAATATGTATTTTATCTGCAATGTGTAGACTGTGATGTTTTTATTGCTTACGTCAACTGTGATGTCTCATTTGCGTTTGACAAAGGTGATGTTTTAATTGCATAAGTTAACTGTGAGATGTTGACTGAGTTATGCCGACTGTCGACAAAAATGTTTCATAAGTTTACGCTTAAGATTAGCCCACCATTCTTTCCCATCGTAATTTGTTCGTTGTGATCAGAAAATGTTCTACTTGGTATAGAATTTAAGAGGAATGCATGCTCTTCCTATTGAAGAAAGGTTTTTAAAATTAAATATTAATTTAATGAAGTCAAATCAACGATGGTATCGTTGATTAGGAGAGAAAGAGTTATGAGAACTTTAAGGGGAACAGTGTTATTGTATGAAAAGAGAAAATATGTTACATAGATATTGCCAGCATTCATGTACAAATCATGGCTATGCCGTTTATACAAGAACTAGCTGGATATGACCTTCGGTATGCGAGCCTCAGTTTCGGTATAACTGATCGTCCAACATATCAGGGCCGGCCTTAGACCACTGCAATATATGCGGCCGCAATGGGCCCCGCACGTTCATAGACCCCGCACTATTTCTAGGTTTAAAATATTAAATTAAACATTTATAATTTATATATAATAACAGGGGTTTTCCCTGAATTTCCAGGGCCTCATGGAAATCTCCTGAAATAGTGAATTATAAGAAAAAGTCCTAGAAATCTCCTGTAATCATTAAAATCTATCGAAAACAAAAGAAAAAAAATTCATTTTGAGGTGTCAATCGTAAGAGTGATTTTTTTTTTTAAAAAGGCGTTATCACCTTTTATTTCATAAAATTATTGCAAAGATAAATGAATTTTCTAATACGAAAATATTCATTTTGAAATTAAGCGTATTGCTAGCCAGACTGGGAAAACTTGTTCGCATAGATGCTCCGCAATGTTAGGGCTGGCCCTGCGACATATCCATATCAAATTTAAAATGCTGGTAAAACAGGTCTACCAAATTTGTTAAAAAGATTCGTCCTTTACTAGAAATACAATTATCTTCTTTTTGTCTATTTGTAGGCCCTCCGGTTGTAGAGTCTCTGCCATGATGTAAGGAAACATGTATGTTTTGATTTTTTATCGGGACAATATGCTATATACTTTTTAAGGCTATACAGTTTATAAAAGATTGGCCGTACAGTTTAAAAAAAAGACTGGCCATTGAATTAATAAAAGAATGGCCATATATTTTCATTATTTCAATAAATCTAAATATTATTAAGAAATCTTTTAAATAACAAGACATGTTATTATGTTATATTAACAAAAATAGAAAAAAAAAAGTTGACTTGCATGAATTTAAACAAAAAGAAATCGAATAATGCATCTGACGTTTCGCATAACAATTTTTATCTTCTAATGTTTTTTACAGAATATTCCAAATACCATACGCCGCTATTTTGCAGTGAAGGCCTTAGAGGCGCTGCAACAAATGCGACCGCAGTGGGTCCCGCACTTTCTTTGGACCCGTGCTAATTTTTAGGTGTATAAATTATTAAACTGAACCATTTTATAACATATAACAGATTTCCCGCGGCCTCTTGATTTACCAGGAGCCCCTGGATATCTCCTGAAATATTATTAAATATAGGCCTACGATAAAGTCCTGGAAATTATTGAAATCTTTTGTAAAGTAAAAGTAAAGTAATTTGTGATATTAATTAAAGTACTTCTAAAGTCAAACCTGAGAGTAGTATCTATCTGTGTATTATCGTTCTAGTTTCAAGAGTCTTACGACACAATATAATCTCTTCCGGCTTCCACTTTTTTAACCTCCCTTCCATTCACTACACAAATTCATAAGAGAGTTTTATGAAATAAAAATTTGTGCAATGCAATTGAGTGTACTTTATTTTATGTCTATAAATTTTGTTTAATCTCTAAGACTGAAGATCATGCAATTTTCAAATTTGTCATAATTTGGAAATCCGTATTCAATAGTAGATATATATACATGTTTTCAAGTTACATGAAGTTACTTCCTTTTTCCAGTCTATATTTATTTATGTCTATGCTATTTTGTGAATGAAAATAGTGTGGATTGGGATGCACCAGTTTCCATTCACACCGTGCTGCGCCATGGGATCTTCCCATTTACTTGTTGCTCGTCTGACCTTTTACTTTGAGAATTATATATATAGATTAATAAATGACGTGAATTTTTAAAATGTCTTAGAAATGTTACTGTTGTCTGTTTCATATTCTTAGTATATCGCTTCCCAGTTCATGCTTGGGGCAGACCAGCTGACCATGAACTGGACAAAGAAATGGTTCCAGTTTCATATTTTTGTTCCACATATAAGTAATATTGTAGTAAATATTTAGTACTTATTAGGCGGAAAATAAAAAATGTTCCTCTTTAAGACCTTCTAGTCTATAGAGCAGATGATGTAAAGTTCATATGTTTCTGTGGCCAACGGTTAACGAGAGTTTCATGTGACCATCACAACGACAAACCGCCTTTTTTTTTCACTAGCTACTGTCAGATACCTATTAGATTTGGGTGGTCTCAGAGGCACCTAAAGATCCCGAAACTAAAAATCTCAGTAGTCACCAGGATTTGAACCCGGGACCCCCGTTTCGGGAAGCAAGCGCTTTGCGCTAAGCCATGGCGGGGAGAGAGAAAAACTTTTTATTGACAAGCATGATATATTATCAGGTACTTACTACTGAGGTAACCGGAAGTGAAGAATACAGAATAAATTTCCATCCACACGTTGGTAAATACTCTAGGTTCAAGCAAGCCGTGCCGTACACTGTTGAGGAACCATCGAAGCCAGTTTTTAGGAATAAATTGGTCAGTCCTCCAGCACAGCAAGGAAGATGATGACAGATGTACCCGATCGTAAGGACTTTCGCTAGTAACAATCTCGTTGTAAGCATGTTGACATTAGTTAGAGCTCTCTGATATTAGCTACACAGTGTGCTCTCCATTTTTAAAAGAAAAAGAAAATACAACATATAGTATCATCTTTCTGTTAAAAATATCAATTTTCAGATGAATAAGTTATCATTAAATACGATTACAATAATCTCTCTGAAACTAATTTCATGATAAAGGAGTTAAGAGAGTAAAAACGTTTCTTCTACAGTGGCCGAATTCGTTTTCTAAATTACTGTATCCGTTATAAAAAAAAAACTGTTTCGTATTGCTGCAGCCACACAATTTATCACACATCAGGAATAATATTAACATACCCTCCCTGGAACTACTGTACACAGATCCTCAAGCTTTTATAATTTATCAAAAAAGTATTCTACTTTACCCACACTTCATTGGCGGCTTTGTCTGAGGGCTGTAAAGATGCTGGGATGACAAGGATCTCAGTATTGCACACTTTCTCTCTCCAAGTGATTTTCAAGATCCTACGAAGGCATCGCAAATGGAATGAGTTCAGTCTTCGCTCTTGCTTTGCGTAGGTGGTCCATGATTCACTGCCATACAGCAGCGTGCTCATAACGCATGCCTTGTAGACTTCCTTTTTGGTCGCTGTAGTTAGCTTCTGGTTTTCCCAAACTCTTGACCTGAGTCTAGCGAAAGTCGAGGCAGCCTTCCCTATGTGTTATTTTTATCTCCTCATCTAGAGAAAGGTCGTCTTGAACAGTGGATCCCAGATAGCTGAATTCATTTACGGCATCCAGCTTGTTATCATCTATGAGGATGGAGGGTGGTGCTGTAGCAGGGGGTCCCATAACATTTGTTTTCTTTGTGCTGATAGTTACGTCATATTCTTTAAAGGTCTGAGAGAAGCGGGACATTAGTAACTGAAGTTCCTCTTGTGAGTGTGCCACAACCGCTGCGTCGCCCGCGAAGAGCATGTCTTTTATGAGGGTTGTTCTGGTTTTAGTTTTGGCCCTCAGTCTAGCGATATTTAGAAGTTTGCCAACGAATCTGGAATGAAGATATATGTCTTCGTATCATATCAAGCGTATGGTGGATCAGCATTGAAAAGAGTATTCCAAAAAGGGTTGGGGCCAGGACACATCCTTGTTTGACTCCGCTGTTTATAATGAAACTTTCAGAGCAGGCGCTATTGAACTGTACTGTACCCATCATATTTTGGTGGAAAGAGACAATAATATTTAGCAGCTTGGGTGGACAGCCTATTAACTCTAAGATTTTAAAGAGACCTTCTCTGCTGACTAGATCAAAGGCCTTGGTCAGGTCGATGAATGCGATGTACAAAGGCATTCTTTTCTCTCAGCACTTTTCCTGAAGTTGACACATGGAGAAAATCATGTCAATTGTGGATCTCTCTGAGCGAAAGCCGCACTGTGATTCTGGAAAGACTCGATCTACAAGTTTTTGTATCCTAGTGTCAATTTCGGGGGGCGCGGTGGTCGAAGGGTTAAGCGCTCGGCTTCCGAACCTGATATCCTGGGTTCGAATCCCGGTGAAGACTGGGATTTTGAATTTCGGGTTTTTAGGGCGACCCTGAGTCCACCCAACTCCAATGGGTACCTGACTTTAGTTGGGGAAAGTAAAGGCGGTTGGTCTTTGTGCTGGCCACATAACACCCTGCTCGTTAACCGTCGGCCAAAGAAACAGATGACCTTAACATCATCTGCCCCATAGATCGCAAGGTCTGAAGGGGATACTTTACTTTTTTACTTTTAGTGTCAATTTCGGATAAAGTTGGACTATCTTATTACCGAAGGAACTTCACTGAAAAAGTATTACATGACAAATACAAGAGAGAAATTATGGTAACCTAAGAGACAAGAACTAAAGTATTAGAAACTTGTCTAATTAATTCATTTCTATTATTTTCTTTACATTAACAAAAAATAAACTTATCTGATAACGATTTCACAAATCAGCTGGAAATATTTATAGTCATTTAAAAAATCGTTGTTCACAATTAAAAGAGATTCCAAATAGCTCAATGTGGAAGAAAAGAAGTCAATCAAGGCATGTCTCTTATTCGCAGACAAATATCTATCAAAACTAAAAAGGTAATCCATGTGTTCTTCTTCTCATATATTATATACATTGAATGGAGCATACAGCCAATTTAAAAAAATCATCCTCCGCGCATTATTGCGACTGAATAGGAAAAAAATGTTTTCAATAGAAAGAAAATATTTAAGATAAAATTTAAGCAAATAGCTTAAGAATTTGAAAATATTTATAAATTGGATACATTTTTCAATTTCTCTATTTAATCTTTTTGTTTTATATAATTCAAACCCAACGGTATAATTCAGCGCTAGAAAACCTTTAGCTAAACTCCAATTAAGTTTTTTCTTGCAAACAATAAATAGTAGAATTGTATTCGATGCTATTATAAAAGTAAAATCGATTCTGAATTTAATATCTCTTTGTTTCGTTTGAGTGTATCAACGGAACTTATTATCTTTTTTTGTAAGGGTTTTTTTTTTTTTATTTACCTCGTTTTAAAACAGGACATACGACTGTTTGTAGCATGGATCTATGCAAAAATCAAATACCAATATTGCAAGGCAGGCGCTCGATTTGATCCGCAAAGAAAAAGGAAAGCGAGCAAACGCCCACAATCCTGAGGTCAATCATGAGTGAGGCTGAGGGTACTGGAATGACATGAAAGCAGATAAAAAAAAGCTGCTCAGAACCGTGTTCTTGGGGCCCTATGTTCCCCTAATGGCTCACACGAGTAAGTCTAGTAAATTATGTAAAAAAAAACCTGAAAGTTACATATATGTTCATCTAATCTATACTATAAAGCAGATAGTAAGACGTATGTATGTATGTATATATGTATGTATGTGTGTATGTTTGTATGTATGTTTGTATGTATGTTTGTATGGTTTGTATGTATGTTTGTATGTATGTATGATGTATGTATGTCCCGAATAGAAATAAAAACAGTTCAACCAATCTTAATAAATATTTGCATAAATATACCAAAACATCATGTCGGAGACAGTAGTATATGTTTAATGTCCCTCTAACAACCCGAGAGCCCTAAAAATAGAAAATAAAATTTAATTGGATCTATATGAAAGTGTAAAAGGGTAAAACGGAGAAGGAAACAATCTCAAAGTTTGACTTAGATCTAAATTTAATCCAGTAAATCATTAATACCAAAACTAAGAATATGTGACTAGCAAGTCTCCGATGCCTAAATCGTACTTTTTTTCTGGACTTGGCCCTTTCTCTCCATCAGTGATAGCAGTCCTCTTGATCCAGTGTTTGAGAAGCATTTGTGCTCCAAAAGTCGGACTAGTTATTACAGACTATGTTAATCACATGCCTTTGGAAACATTTGACAAGGGTGTTGAAACCATCACAAATTACGAAAGCTGCCAAAAATATTTTTAAAATTTGAACTACTAATAACCAAAGAGCATGCTGATGAACTGTTAAAAGTGTTTGGTTAGGGTGTTAAATTTCAGGGCTTGGGGGGGGGGGGGAGGGGGTCACAGACATTTGTTGGTGAAAGGCTGTAGATTATATTACACCTTAATTAGCAATAGGTTCGCGAAGTCTGAATTTCGGTAATTTGTATTACTTAATAGATACTGGGCCATTTCAAATTTCGTGTCTTATTCTGTCATACTTTAGCTCTTGATATAAAGGATTAGTAATCCTTGAAGGATTACGGGCACGGCATGGCCTAAACTGTTACGATGTGCCAAAGACTTAAAACTCAACTCAACTATCTAAAAGAATTCGGATAGAATTGAAATGTGTCTCAGTTTATGGTGACATTTTTTAGAGCATTTTATTTCACAATTATTCTTTTTATTTATTTATTTTCTTTGGGAAAGGGGAGGGGGGGTAAGATAAATTTTTGATATTCAGGAATGTTAAAGGTGCTGTGCTGTGTAATTTTTTTTACAATGCTAAAAAGTGCCAAAATCGTATCCCTTCTAAATTACATATCTAATCAGCACTTTTATATATATATATGTTGGATACATCAAAAGCTTGTCATCCTGTACTTTTCATTTGCCATTTTTATTTTTCTTACTATTCATGGTTTAATAAAATATATTAGCAATATCACTTGTGGAACGCCACTCTTATTTAAAGTTCAACCGTCTCTTACCTTTTAAATAATACCTTCTTTCCTCTACTACAAGCTGTACTACATTTTTAGAGATGTTCATTAAAGCTCAAGATAAAGGTACATTACATTTCTTATTCAGGAGGCGCAGTGGCTGAGCGGTAAAGCGCTTGGCATCTGAACCGGGGGGTCCCTGCTTCGAATCCTGGTGAAGACTAGGATTTTTATTTCGGGATCCTTGGGCGACTCTGAGTCCACCCTGACCCTATTTGGGGAAAAGTTAAGGCGGTTGGTCGTTGTGCTGGCCACATGATACCCTCGTTAACCGTAGGCCACAGAATCAGATTACCATTATTTCATCATTCTGTCCTATAGACCACAAGGTCTGAAAAGGGAACTTTACTTTAATTTTTACATTACATCGTGGTAGGACACATTTTAGAAGCTCTCTTTCTAACATACTAACGTAAGAGCATGGAATGAATTGTCTGAACCGGCTAGGATCAAATTTACTTAACAGAATTGTTCTATTATTTACATGTATGACTAGATTGTATAACTGTTGCAAGTAAAAATAGTTTGCTTTTTTCTTCAGTTGTTCAGCACAGCCGTACACGGTGTTGGTTTTGTTGGGCTGTAGTGGTAGCAGGGTCTGCCTAAGGTGGATTAGAAAAGGGTATTAAAAGAGGGTATTATTTGCAGTTTTTCCTTGGCACAGTCTGCAAAAGAGCTGACAGCTCAGCAGAAAAAAAAAGCTGGCTAGAAGAAGAAAACAAATATTTGAGACAAAAAGACAAAAGTGTCGCAAGACCGTTTAACTTTAACCAACAGAAACGAAAACTCTTGTAAAAAGAAAAAGAGAGTTATCTTTTCATTGGCCTGTAAAGCAAACAAACTTAATTACAAATCGATCAAATTCATCTAAAATCTTTAAAACTCTCGAGCTTAACCAAGGGCCAAGATCTATATTTGTACAAACTCGAAAGCCCTTCCCCTATCAAGACAATATTACCTTTTGCTTAACCAAGGGCCAAGATCTATATTTGTACAAACTCGAAAGCCCTTCCCCTATCAAGACAATATTACCTTTTCTTTTCAAAAAGAAATATAAAATGTTTTGATTATAAAATAATCAGAACTCCTCCCTTTTCTTTTAAGAATATTTATCAATCAACTTGGACCTACTTTTCTTATGTTTACATTTGAGCATATTTTTTGTAGTGTACTTAGACGTATTTCGATATAAAATAACATTTATTTGCAAATATTTTATATCTCATGTGCCCGAGTGATAAGTTTCGTTGTGGCTTTAAATATAAAAACCCTTTTGAACATTTCTCAACGTTAAAGTATATACTAGACCTAGTAACTAGAAAAATATTAAGCAGAATTCAGTTGTGTATTTTTGTTTTATCAAAAACAAAAATGAGCCATATAAATTAATTAAGAAATAATATGATATTTGACTTTTTGGGTTTAGGCACATCGGCACAATTTAAGCCATGTCATGCCCATAATAACTCAAGAGTTATTCTTTTTTATATCACAGGAGCTAAATTGTATACAGTTCAGTCGTTAAAAACAAAGTCTATTCACAGTTCAGATGGTAAAAATAGTAAATTTTATAAATTTAATAAAAATCAGTTGTAAATATTATATATTCACATTTTTTTTGCCCTATCACAAATCAAAACTTCGTAGTTAAACCCACCTACCGATCAAAACATTGTTTTTAAGCTGTGTGCTGTAAAACATTTCCTCTTAATATCTTGGTATCTGAAGCAATCAATGAGGATATGTTCCAGGGTTAGATAAGAGTTACAGTACTCACACAGTGGGGGCTCCTCTCTCTTCAGCACAAAGAGTGTGTGATGTGGGTGCGGCCAATCCTAAGTCTGGACATGGTTGTGCTACCACGCCTTGTCAGACCCTTAGATGTAGACATTCACCTGACGTCCGCCACAACTCGTCTAAGTTCTGACGTTTCGTTCACCAAATTTCGTTAACGACATTTCGTTCACCCAACATTTCGTTCACCCGACATTTCGTTCACCCGACATTTCGTTCACCCGACATATACGCAAAGAGAATATATAATATTAATAATATATCCAGTGAATGATTTCTGTGAACAATTTGTGTGTGGACGGATTGTCAGTGAATGATTTGTCGTAAAACAACTGTCGGTGAACAAGTTGTCGGTGAACAAGTTGTCGGTGAACAAGTTG
>JADKLZ010001483.1:392490-403977 GCA_021533235.1 Biomphalaria straminea
CTTCTCTCTACTTCTCTAAACTTCTCTCTACTTCTCTCTACTTCTCTCTACTTCTCTCTACTTCTCTCTACTTCTCTGTACTTCTCTCTTATTTTCTACTGATCTTTTCATATTTTCATAACCTTTGAATAGCTAACATATAATTATTAATTAGTTTTAAGTTTATTTAGTCTTGCTATTTCATATCATCCTTTGCTTGGCTTTGTTCTTCTGACAACCAATATATCCCTGCTTGTACAAAATATGCAAATTTTTAAAACTATTTTAAATCGATTAATAGACAATTACAATGGGCATTTAAAATGACAAAGTTTTTCATCGCAACGTTGACTATATTACATATCGTTTCATGAATCAAACACGTTTGACATTTGATAAAATGGACTTCACGATGCGGCTATTATAATGGAAGAGGAACCGTTGGGATTATTTCAGCATATTGTTTTAATCCAATGAAAAATTCAATCCTACTTATAATACTCAATCCACAGACCGCCATGAGTACGCAGCCGTCAAGTAACACATGATATTTTGATTTTTAATTAAATATTGAATTTTGTAAACAGGGCATTGAAAATAATAAAAAAAAATCACAATTAATTTTAGTATTCTCTAGTTCTTTTTCAATGTGTTTATTATTGTTATGGGAATGAATCAATTTTTATACTCTGACTTTGCTAGAGTCAAGCTTCTTTAAGTGAAACACAATTTATTATGCACTCCATTAGTTATGTTATTTATTATTCTATTAATGTATTATTGTTATTATTATTATTATTTAATAGAAGGCAGGAGAGCTGCGGGTAGCCCACATTTACGGTATGCAAACGCAACACGAAGCTCTTCAAAACAGCTTGGAAAAAAGTGGCACTGGATAGATCCACATGGAGAGAGAGCAAAAAGGAGGGTTGCAGATGGCATACACAACAGAAGCAGAAAGAAGGCTGAAAATGTAGCTCCGCATGCTGATGAAATATGCCCAACCTGTGACATTAGCTGTGTATCAAGGATCGGCCTCTTTAGTCACACAAGAAGTTGCAAAGAGAAAACATTGGCCCTAGAGACTTAAAATGCCACAAAGATTATTATTTGTATTTTAAAAAGATTTTCAAAATATTTGGCACTAAGAGGGTCAAGATTCATTCACTTTATTAATAAACCACTGACGATGTTTCTAATATTACTTGGTTTCCATACCCGAGGTGCAGGGTTCGAATCCGGGATTTTTTATTTCGAATTATTTTTTTCAGGCGCGACTCTGAGTTCACCAAGCTCCTGACATTAGTTTGGGAAAAATAAAGGCAGTTAGTTGGTTGTCGTGCTGGCCACATGACACCCTCGTTAACCCTACGCCACAGAAACGGATGACCTTTACATCATCTGCCCTATAGAAAGCAAGGTCTGAAAGAGGAACTTTTCTTAGTAAAGCATGTCTAGTAGCAACTCTAGTGGGCGGGCAGTGGCACCCTCAGCTGAGGGTTGTTGGCTCACTCTTGGTCCCCACTCAGTACCCGACTCTCACCTGTGGCTCTTCGTAGCGGTAACATGCGCCGCGGCCACACTCAGGAAACGGCCTTGACTGGACGGCTACTTCAGGTAGAGGGTCTCTAACGTGTCCATGACACTCAGTACACTAAAGTTGTTTTTTTTTAAACCTAGCATGTGAAGTCTGGACATGGAGGCCTGTGAGAAACATTACAAGACTGGACAAAACGGACAGAAAGGCAAGTACCAGCACAGTGTTGTAGAGCAGGACAAGACATACAGAAAGTCTCTGGTCATCCGCTGCACCCTAACTTGTCCTCGGACGTTTTGACCAAATATTGCTTTGATGGGTTTTATGGCGAGAGAGTTGTGTCGACATGTTGCGCGAATCGACGCTACTTTAATCAACATTTTCAGCATACCCAACCCGCAAAAAAAAGCCCAGTGCAAAGCCCTCAGTCCCCCTGGACGACAAAAGTGGTCATCATCGAACTAGGATGGACGAACTATAGGCCTATATTACAGTCCGAGTCTTTTTGGCACATCGTCACTATTGGCCATGTCGTGCCCTTAATCTCTAAAAGATTACGACTCTATCAGGCAAACACTGCCAACTCTTTAACTTGACAAGAAGCGCAAACGTCGCGTAATATTTTGTACTAAGTAAAATACATAACCGTTTAATTTACCAATGGAAGCTTAGCAGGAATGAATGAAATCATTGAACAAATCTGTCTCTGTTTATTCCTGCTTCACTCAAGTACTATCAAACTTTTTTTTTATTCATTTAATACATGATAGAGCGATACATGTTACAAATACAAATACATAGCTCTTCGTCTCTCTTTTGTCCTCTTTCATTTTTTTTTTGCTTCACGTGTTTCAGAAGTGACCCATCTCTTTGAATATTCTCGAAGTGAAATGTCCAGGAATAATCCTTCAACAGTAGCTTACAGAGATGTTAGCTTTGAAAAACAAATGCATGGCAATATAAGACCAAAATCGTCCATAAAACTTTCTGTTTCAGACCAACAGGTCTTGATTGTGAGCCTCTTGACTCGTCGTCGTCGTCGCCTTTGAGTCCATACGTTTCAAGGTTCTTGCACGGGTTGGCTTTGGACAAACAAAAAAAAAAAACGAAGATTAAGTATACGTGTGTGTGTGTGTGTGTGCGCGTGCGTGAGTGTGTACGTGTGGTGTGTTTGTTGTATGTTTTCCAAGAGTAAAAGTATGACATTTTTAATTGGATGGATTATGGTGTAGCAACGAATACAATTATGATGAAATATTGAATAGCTTCAGATGTAAAAGTATGATAGATGATGTCTTTTTCTTGAATACATTCAGATGTAACCACTAGTACAGTGGTTCCCAAACTTTTTTTGTCTCGTGGACCCCTTGACATGTTTTCTGGTTTTCCGTGGACCCACTGTGTAAGTTATATTGAAGTTTGGATAAATGTATCAATTTCAAATTACACAGTTTGTTTAAATAATTTCCAACCAATGACATGAGGAGTGAGAAGTAATTTAAAACTACTTTTGAAGTTCATTTTTTTTACAATAAATTTAACAAAATTGAAATTTAGACACATTTTACAACAGTTAATATGTATCGTTAACTATCACTAAACACATTGGAAACTTTTTGTTTTTAAAGGTTTGCTAGCTCGACTTCCATTGCTACGGAGATTATTTTTCATATTAAGATTTGTTGTTTTAGTAAAATATTTCACAAAGAGCTGTTTTTCTTGGATTTCTTGAGCCAAAATAATTTGAATTTAAAAAATACATCATTACCAGACAAGTTGACCCGTCCAGATGTATAGAGAAATACAGTTTGTTGGCAGAAATAAGTCGTTTGCAAAGACTTACATTAAAAGAAAGAAATATTTAGCTATATTCCAACACAGCTGAAAAATTTAGTGAACTCTTCTACAATACCATTGCCCTAACAGAGTTTTCATGGATTGTTCTCAGAAAGCCACCACAAACGAAGGAGCTGGAATACTTATTGAATGGCCCAATGGAGAAAAAATATTTAAAAAATTAAGATCATTATAACAAATGAGCTCTATGACAACCACAGAGAAGAAATAGGAGCACTGGAGCTAACGACTATCAGGCTAGCGAATCAGCAAAGTTCACCAAACAGTTAAAAAAAAATTCTTGACTAATATAAAGATAGCCCTTCAAACTCTGATGCCTCCTAAATAAAACAACTTATGATGCCTGGACTGGGTTCCCGGTCACTTCATCCCCGGTCACTTCATCCCCGGTCACTTCATCCCCGGTCTTTTCATCCCCGGTCACTTCATCCCCGGTCACTTCATCCCCGGTCACTTCATCCCCTGGTCACTTCATCCCCCGGTCACTTCATCCCCCGGTCACTTCATCCCCCGGTCATTTCATCCCCAATTAAATATTTTTTATATATAAATATGATTATGTAGAATGTTTTTGACATTTTATGACATGTTACTAATGCGTTTATGGTGTTTCCTCCTCTAATTAGTATTCTTAATGAAAAATCTTATTGCAAATCTGGATGTGTACTTAGCTATAGCGTAATGGTCAATGGCCAAGGTGTTGTGCAAGTAGTAGGAATCTTTTGAGAGATAGAAGTGCGATTAGAATAATTATGACAGTGCCGCTGATAACTTATCATCAAAGACCAAGGTATGGTGCAAGTAGTGGACATCTTTGGAGAGATAGACGTGCGATGACAATAATTATGATCATGCCGCTGATAACTTATCATCAAAGGCCAAGGTGTGGTTGAAGTATGACCATGTTTCATTTTATTTTATTTCTAAATCGCTCTTTCTTGAAAATTGGCGCGTCATTTTTAGCCTTGAAATAAGGTTTTATTTTTTTCTAATAAAGGCGGACTTCACCCATCCTCGGGATATCATGTCGCCTGTATACGTTTTGCTTGATATCCTTTTAAACATTAAGGTTACAAATTGTATAATAGGACTTTATTTCTATATATATATTTTTCTACATGTATATGTAAGTAATTTTTTTTATTGGTATTCACTTTAGACATCGAAACTAATGGGTCTTCTCTACTTACAATCGATAGCATATTATTAATCTTACTGATGTAGATGAACACAAAAACACCTTTTTTTTTTACATTACCTCTAAGCCTATATTTACACATGCTAAATTTTTATAGTTTTTAATGGCATTTAATTTCAATTTTATTGTAATCTAACGTGTTAAAATTTTGTCATTTAAATAAAAAATGAATACATTAAATATTGCTCATTTAATGATTTTTTAAAATTACTATTTGTTAGATAAAATGATCAGATGATGAAAAGTAGCAGGGGATGAAATGACCGGGGGATGAAGTGACCAGGGGATGAAGTGACCGGGGGATGAAGTGACCGGGGGATGAAGTGACCGGGGGATGAAATGACCAGGGGATGAAGTGACCGGGGGATTAAGTGACCGGGGATGAAGTGACCGGGGATGAAATGACCGGGGATGAAGTGACCGGGGATGAAGTGACCGGGGATGAAGTGACCGGCCACCACTGGACTGACTTTCTGTGGTCACCTTGTCTGCTCGCATCTTCCGTCGGGAGATTTGGGCTAGGATGTAATTCTCTACAGAATCTGAAGGAACACCCAAAAGATTTTATTACAAAACATATTGTGTGACCATGTAAAGCTCAACAACTGCAATCACACTGTTCTCCAATGTTTAATTAGAAGGAAATAGAAGGCTGACACACTTGCCTAATGTGACAAAACAAATACACACTTGAACATCGCACTCTATCCGGAAGAATTGAAGAAACTAATAGTGAATAGTAAAAACGAGAAATTGACAAGCTCTCATTCGATATACAAGAAAGACCTATTATAAACTATCCCGATAGGACCACCTATAATTTTTCACATCAGAACTATACATAATAATGAGAAATATTTTTCCGGAATCTCAAAATTGGACCATTGAAATTTTCCCTTTTGGATTGTCCTCAGAGAATGCCGACCATGTCTTCCAAATTCCATTCTTCGTCGAGATGCCCAAAACAAGGCACCAGCCCCAAAACCCAAGCATGGAATTCTTTTAATGATACACGTTTGTGTAAGAGTTTTTACAATTTATTCAACGGCTGGTAAAATCAATAATTTGCCTATCGTCTGAGGTGTTCAGTATTTTACTATGATCATCAACTTCTTAATGTTAGGTCAAAGATAGAGTTTGTGGGTCTATTCTGAACTTTATCTTTGAATGTTTGAAAGTTTTGCAAACTTTTATCTTTTTATTAGGATGGCATCATCTCAAATGATTCTCCAACTTAATTGGTCTCATAGCATCATAAAAAATGGCACGTTAACACTCTTTTGTTTGACAAGGAAGTAATGAAGTTCAATTTCAAATACTTAAAACGCTGTACAGTCTACATTTCTTTTTGTTAAAGTTATAACTAGACATAACTACCTTATGCAAATAAAGTTATTAAATCAAATAAAACAATTTTCACACATACATCACGCACTCCTTTGTGCTTAAAATTAGTTCTGCTGTAATTTGGTCTTCTCCTGGTGCTTTGTGATGTACTGATGAATGTTCTTGTCATTTTCTCTTCACATTTGAGCAAGTAATTGCGTATTTAGTTTCTCATAACTGCGTTGATAACAAATTGAAGATATTCCTGCAATCTAGATCTACTACTTTTTACTTAGTGTATTAGTAACACCCAGGTACATTATCCATAGTAGGACCCAATCATGAAGGGTGATCCATACTGATATAATAGTTACAGGGTTTGCTTTTCTTCGAACGATTCCTTCAAAACATCAAATATTCGACTTTATTGTCAATTATCAGTTTTCACAAAACGAAATTTTGTCGTGAATTTCTTTATCCATAAATAAACGAACATGTGGCCAAAAAATGCTTCATTACAGGCACAACTCTTTGTTGCTTAGAAGAATTCTTAGCAAATATCAGATGCAGGTTTGTGTACAAAATACCGTAGTTTTAAAAACTTCAGCGGCTTGCTAAATCATTCATTTTGTCGCCAATTGTATGTCGTTTTCATAATTTTGCAAGATATTTTAAGGCACAGCAAACCATTATATTTTCCTTAAAACTTCAAAGCATTTACTTTGTCAATTATTGATCTTTTCTCAACTTTATTATGGAGTGTTCAATAGTTTTTCAAATCTTATCAAGGTGGCTTTGCCTCCAACGATCCTCCAGCTTAGGTGGTTTCATGGTGTCATTACATAAAATGTTGTTAAATAAAAGACACATGGGCAATATAAGTTCGACGATAAAAGAAGAAAAATATTAGAAAATTAACACCACCATCTATGTTATTCAGCCATGTTAAATATTAGTTATCTCTAGACCAAATAAAGCTATTTAAATGAGGTATTTAAATTTTAAATATGCTTTTCATTCCAATAATATGATAAAAATTTAATGGTCTAGCTATAATAAAGTATAAATAATGTATATTTCTATGATATAATAGGTGATTCCGTTAATGTGAGATTTATATTATACTTAATTCCTTCTTAAATGAGATCCACTCACGTGGACCGCCATTTGCATGTCATGAACCCCCAATTCTTTTTTTTTTTCACTTTTGTGGACCCCCTGGAAGTCCTCGTGGACCCTGGGGGTCCATATGGACCACTCTGGGAATCACTGCACTAGTACGTCGATTAAAGGGGAAGATTCAACTAGAGAAGGTAATGCGTACAGGCCTAGACCAGAGACAAGTTACTTATAAAAACGTCCACAATGTGTTGTATTTAGTTTAAAATATTTACATCACACATTCAGTGATCCGTGGGGCAGATGATGTAAAAGTCAACTGTGTCTGTGGCCCTCGATTTACGAGGGTCTCATGTGGCCAGCACAACACCTAACCGCCTTTACTTTCCCCAACTCATGTCAGGTACCTGTTAGAGCTGGGTGGAGTCAGAGGCGCCCTAAAGATCCTGTAGTAGAAATCCCCCCCCCCCGGAAGCCAAGCGCTTAGCCACTCGTCACCGTGCAGCCATAGCGACAAACACATCTATTATAAGGATATGAAATGAGTTTAATGCTGAATTCCAGGGGCGTAGTTAGGAATTTTCCATCTTTTGGGGGGCAGGGGGGGCTTGACCTCTTTGGGGGCCCTTGCATTTTGCATAATATTTAATTTGTAATGTAAAAAACACTAATTAGCCCGGGGGGGGATTTTCAAATTCTCCCCTCTCCTTCCCCCACCTTAGCTACGCCACTGTTGAATACGTTGAAAAACTTGAAAGTTGAATAAGTCGAAAAAGCTGAATGCTGACCGTGCATCAGCTTGCGCAGTAAGGACTAAGTCTCAATTTCGGTCTTCCAACACATTGAGCTGTAGTCATACCGTCTCATTATTCCAATAAAGATTAGAGTTTCATTCCATAGTAGTAGCTTAGCTTACATATAGCGCTACTTTCATGCTTATAGCATGCCCAGAGCGATATGTGATATAAGCTGTGTGGGCCAGTTGGAAGTATCTGGGAGAAGGTTTTCCGTGCTGCCTTTAGGTGCTCAGTAAACACAACTCTGCTAGAGTCGAGCTCCGTTCAGAGGTAACCAAGACCAGCCACGTTTAAACGTTCATAGCCTCTCGACCACGCTTATTGGGTCAGCTTTTCTATTTGTCTCAAGACCTTTTTTTCTCTACATTTTGTGTTTCACAAATCCAATGGCGCTTCTTTGGGCTAATATGTATATGCGTGTGTGTGTACGTCGAGAACCAAGTAGTGTGCAAGGGGCTTTATGGGACATGACAAGTCTTATAACAACCACTTTTATCTTGACCTTCTTTACTCTCTTAGACCGTACATCAGCGGTTCTCAACTTTTTTAAGCTCGGTGACCCCTTTTTTTAGTGCCCCACTCTGCGGCGATTTCTCCCCCCCCCTTTTAAACAGTAGCAAAGCTATTATCGTTCATAAGCATAAGTAACTTGTTTTAAATGGGAATACCCTCTAAGTATATGATATGTATTGCCAAAACATAATGTTTAATCAGGGAACACTTTGAAATGATAAACTTCAAATAGATATAGTTCTCCTTATCATTACATTACAAAGAAATGAACTTTGACCTTTCAGACGTGCATCTATTTACTTTTCTGTTTTTTTAGTCACCATATCCATGTTACAGACTTGGAGGAAACATTTGCAAAGCATGACGGAGCACGGGCTGTATTTACTACAATACTAAACTACATTGATACAATATTGTTGCGACTGATTTTTTTTTGCTGTTTTACCAGACTAGCGATTCTCAACACAGTCTTTGCGAGCTCACAACTACTGTCATCTTCTGCATCAAGTCTAACTCTTTATTCAGACGTCATGGCTTAAAAGCTGGAAAAGCATGGTTTGCAAAAAAAAATAATTATTTGAAATGGAGAGAAAATTGCGATACAGACACATATCGAAATATGACTGCAAACACTGATATGACTGCGCTCACTGCTATGACTGCAAACACTGATATGACTGCCATCAATTATATGACTGCAAACACTTGACCAAGATAAAAGTCATTTTTTGTACTGCAGCGCTATTAATGAGTTCAATACTTTCTGATATGCCTCAGGAACATCTTCCACTTTGACTGTGAATGGGCTTCTGGCGAGAGCAAACTTTTCGTTTGTCTGTTTACAATGTCTGGTAGATTAGGAAAGTAGGATGGAACTTTTAGTTTGTCTGTTTACAATGTCTGGTAGATTAGGAAAGTAGGATGGAACTTTTAGTTTGTCTGTTTACAATGTCTGGTAGATTAGGAAAGTAGGATGAAATTTCTTGCCATGCATACGTGAATGTTGTATTTAATAGAAACTAAAAAATTAATCTGTTTGTCAGGTACTTAGAGATCGGGTAAGATTGGCAACATGTAAATATTGATATTGTTTTCTTCTATTTTCGTTGCTTGGCCAATTTGAACTTTCATTTTGAAGGATCAGCTTCTTTCAGGCAAATCTGGCCATGTTACAATTGACTCATGCAGTTATGCTTTTAATTACTAGTAATTCTTGTGACAGTGTCTTTGTTAATATTCGTCGATGAATCACAGATCTACCCATCTTTACCTTGTACTGTGTATGCTGTCGACAATACTGTCGAGAAAGCTAAGATGTTGAGTATATTGTATTTATTTCGACTACATAGATTCGACTTATGGAACTTCGTTACAAATAACGCACTCGGATTTTACAAGTTCGGCATAAACTATTGAAGTAAAAACATATCCACATTATATTTTCTTTTGTCAAATTTCTTTTGTACAAGAATATTTGTCATGGCTTGTTCCATGATGAAAATATTACCTACAATAACATGTACTATTTAACGATGGCGAATTATTAATTAAGCAAAATTGATTTTTTTTATTACGTCACGACGTCAACATGAAATAATATCTATGAATCCACAAAAATGTAAGGTTGCAATATGCATTAGTTTACATAAATTTAAAACTGTTCACAATACTTATTAAAATGTATAAGATCAGTCTAAAACATCCATTCTAGAATTACAATATCAATGAAATAGTAACTTCAAATGGGAGAAACAGTTAGTAAAATATTTCGTTTTAAACGTTAGAATTCACAAAAACAATCCATATTTTTTGATGGTCTTAGGCGACCCCTGACCCAAGGGGGTCGTAACCCACAGGTTGAGAACGCCTGCCTTATTTTATTTATTGATTTTTTTTGGACATAGACACAGATGATGTTTACATGAATTGCCCTATAGACCGCACGGTCTGAAAGCTAACCTTTGAATTGCCCTATAGACCGCACGGTCTGAAAGCAAACCTTTGAATTGCCCTATAGACCGCACGGTCTGAAAGCTAACCTTTGAATTGCCCTATAGACCGCACGGTCTGAAAGCTAACCTTTGAATTACCCTATAGACCGCACGGTCTGAAAGCTAACCTTTGAATTGCCCTATAGACCGCACGGTCTGAAAGCTAACCTTTGAATTACCCTATAGACCGCACTGTCTGAAAGCTAACCTTTGAATTACCCTATAGACCGCACGGTCTGAAAGCTAACCTTTGAATTACCCTATAGACCGCACGGTCTGAAAGCAGACCTTTTTTTTTTCTTTTGTTGCTATGAACATGAAAGACTTGACACAAAAGAGTTCCACTTACGTTTTACTGTAAGGTCTTCACGAATACTATAACTTTTGGTACCATAAATTTTCAAGGAGCAGTCATACCTCCCAGCATCCTCGAGCTTTACTTTTGTTATATCGACAGTGATATTGGCATCTATTACGCCTATTTTTGGGCAATCATTGCGGTCAAAGCCTCCTGGCATTCCGTTTATCTTTATATCCCAGCCTTGGTTTGTATTCTACGAAAAAAAAAAAAAAAACTTTTATGTTTTTAAAAAGGTTGTTAAAATACCGGTACACACATTTATGTCAAAATTCCCGGGAAAACGCGGCACAGTCACAGTCACAAAGAGACTCTCTGTTAGAACCGGTCGTTAGAGGAGATAAGACAGAACCCCCGTTCTTCCTAGCGAGACATTGTTTCCTTAGTGAGACATTGATTCCTTAGTGAGACATTGTTTCCTTAGTCAGACTTTGTTTCCTTAGTGAGACATTGTTTCCTTAGTGAGGCAATGTCTCACTGACTAAGGAAACAATGTCTCACTAAGGAAACAATGTCTCACTAAGGAAACAATATCTCACTAAGGAAACAACGTCTTACTAAGGAAACAATGTCTCACTAAGGAAACAATGTCTCACTAAGGAAACAATATCTCACTAAGGAAACAATGTCTCACTAAGGAAACAATGTCTCACTAAGGAAACAATGTCTCACTAAGGAAACAATGTCTCACTAAGGAAACAATGTCTCACTAAGGAAACAATGTCTCACTAAGGAAACAATGTCTCACTAAGGAAACAATGTCTTACTAAGGAAACAATGTCTCACTAAGGAAACAATGTCTCACTAAGGAA
>JADKLZ010001483.1:404559-432833 GCA_021533235.1 Biomphalaria straminea
TCTGTCTACCTGTCAGTCTGACTGTCTGTCTATCTGCCTGTTTGTCTGCCTGTCAGTCTGTCTGCCTGTCAGTCTGTCTGCCTGTCAGTCTGTCTGCCTGTCAGTCTGTCTCTCTGTCTACTTGTCAGTCTGTCTCTCTGTCTACTTTTTTATTATTATTATTATTATTATAGCTTTTATATAGCGCTACTTTCATGCTGATAGCATGCTCAGAGCGCTTTGGTCCAATCTCATCTGTGGACCAGTTGGGGGGAGGGGTTATCTAGGAGTTAGTTTCCCGTGCTGCCTTTGGGCGCTCAGTAAACACAACTCTGCCCGAGTCGGGTGTCGAACCTCGAGCCCCCTTCTAGGTAGCCAAGCACGCCAAGCTCAAGCCGCACTTAGCCTCTCGACCACGCTTCTACCTGTCAGTCTGTCTCTCTGTCTGCCTGTCAGTCTGTTTGTCTACCTGTCAGTCTGTCTACCTGTAAGTCTGTCAGTCTCTCTGTGTGTGTCTGTCTGTCTGTCTACCGTCTACCTGTCTGTCTGTCTGTCTGTCTGTCTGTCTGTCAGTCTGTCTGTCTGTCTGCCTGTCTCTCTGTTTGCCTGTCAGTCCGTCAGTCTGTCTGTCATTCTGTCTCTCTGTCTGCCTGTCAGTCTGTCTGTCTGTCTGTCTGTCTGTCTACCTGTCAGTCTGTATCCTGTCAGTCAGTCATCTGTCTGTCAGTCTGTCTGTCAGTCTGTCTGTCTGTCTACCGTCTACCTGTCAGTCTGTCTGTCTGTCTACCGTCTACCTGACAGTCTGTCTGTCTGTCAGTCAGTCTGTCTGCCTGTAATTCTGTCTCTCTGTCTGCCTGTCAGTCTGTCTGCCTGTCAGTCTGTCTGTCTACCGTCTACCTGTCAGTCTGTCAGTCAGTCTGTCAGTCTTTCTGCCTGTCTGTTCGTCTCTCTGTCTGCCTGTCAGTATGTCTGTCTGTCAGTCTGTCTGTCTGTCTACCGTCTACCTGTCAGTCTGTCTGTTTGTCAGTCTGTCTCTCTGTCAGCCTGTCAGTCTGTCTATCTGTCTGCCTGTCAGTCTGTCTGTCTGCCTGTCAGTCTGTCTGTCTGCCCATCAGTCTCTCTCTCCGTCTGCCTGTCAGTCTGTCTGTCTGTCTACCTGTCAGTCTGTCTCTCTATCTGCCTGTCTGTCTGTCTGTCTGTCTGTCTGCGCCAACTTTTTTGCACGTTATTTCTCCCACTTCTCTTTCAATATTCAGATGAAATTTCTAATTATTAAAGAAACAAAATTTAATTAAATACTCAATTAATTATTGTTAACAAAATATTTGGTTGAATAAAAAAAATAACGAAAATAATTTTTACATTATTGAGAGAGATAATTTTATTGCGGAATTCTTCCCCTTAGATAAGCTTTGTTTAAAAAATTGTTTTATGATTTGTTTGTTTTAGCTTTGTTGATGCTAGATTTGCATCTCAAAGGTAACAAGATGTTTTATTATTAGGAGCGTGCCAAGTGGTCTTTTTTCAAAGATTTGTGTTAGCCACAGAGCAGCTTCCAGCCAAATATAGAGAACCTTTTCCCCTGTTCTACGTATCACCATATCCAAACCTTGCGTCTTCCCTGCCTTTTTGTGAATTTTTCCATTCAGGAATTTCTGTTGGAATCAGACCCTAGGGCCGCCCAAGGCTAACCTACATAGATGTCTGCAATCGAGACAGGAGAACCGTTGGGTGGGGAATGGCCAAAGACCGGACACCATGGAGACATGTATGTGCTGGTACGAACTTCACCGAGAGCAAATGAAAAGAAGCTGCATCAGCCAAGAGAAAGAAAAAGAAAGCTGCCCTGTCAGCTAGCGAACTTTGCAGCTCCAGAAATGGCTTGATCGGTCACTCCAGATTCTTCCTGTTACGATAGACAGTTAAATAGAATTAAACTTGAAGTAAGAACACTTTCACGACTGGCTTGGCCTAAGGTGGATCTTTAAAAAAAAAGGTGGCAAGATAAGATAAACAATGAGGAAGTGCTACGATGAGCAGGTTGCCATGACATCCGCTATGTTATCAGCAGCAGACGCCTTGGCTGGATTGGCCACGTTTGTAGAATGCCAGTAGGTCGACTTCCAAAGGGCATTCTGTATGGCGATCTAAAAGAAGGAAGAAGAGCCGCTGGTCGCCCACTTTTACGGTATACGGATGTATGCAAACGGGACATGAAGCTCTTCAAGATCAACACTAGCAGCTGGGAAGAGCTGGCACTGGATAGATCCACATTGAGAGAGAGCATAATAGAGGAGGTCTTGGATTACAGATGCCATACACAACAGAAGCAAAAAGAAGGGTGAAAATGCAACCGCGCCTAGTGATTACATATGCCCAACCTGCGATCGCAGCTGTGCATCAAGGATTGGCGTAAAATACCACAATCATTGGCCTCCTTCAGTCGTAGAACGACTATGGTTCATCTCGCACACTTCCTCGTGTGGCTGTGGAGCCCTATTTTGGAGAGACACTCCCGTCCACAAGTATCGCAGGTAAAGGTGGTCTTCGCTACAGTGGTAGAGGAGCCGACCATTTTCCGCGTTGTCCGCTTTTCTTCCAGAGCTAAGGCCCATGCTCTTTCGCTATCCATAGCTTTCTTGGTCACTGTCTCTCTCAATCTGGTGCGGTCTAGATCTATGTCTTCCCACTGGTCAGTATTGATGTTCACTGATTTGAGGTCACGTTTTATTACATCTATGTAACGGAGGTGGGGGCGACCAGTTTTTCTTGAGCCAGTCGCAAGTTGTCCATAGAGTATGACTTTCGGTATGCCATTGTCCTACATTCGGCGAACATGTCCAAGCCAGCGCAGGCGGCGTTGTCTGAGGGCTGTAAAGATACTGGGAATACCTGTTTGTGCAAGGATCTCAGTATTGCACACTTTTTCTCTCCATGTGATTTTCAAGATCCTACGAAGACATCGCAATTAGAATGAGTTCAGTCTTCGCTCTTGCGTAGGTGGTCCATGATTCACTACCATACAGCAGCGTGCTCATAACGCATGCCTTGTAGACTTCCATATTGGTCGCTGTAGTTAGCTTCTGGTTTTCCCAAACTCTTGACCTGAGTCTAGCGAAGGTTGATGCAGCCTTCCCTATACGTTTTTTTATCTCCTCATCTAGAGAAAGGTCGTCTTGAATTGTGGATCCCAGAGTGGTTGTGGTCTAAAATATCATGATGTCGGATTTTCAATATATTTCTAGACGGATGGGCGGACGAACAGACAGACCACAAAAAAATAATAGCTTCTATTTCCCTTTAGGGAGCCGCTAACAAAACCAAAGGTAAAAATACAAATATTTCTAATCACATTTGAGACCGAAATAAAATCATTTGCAGAGAACAGACGTAGACGGCAAAAAGAAAATCTAAATTGACCACCGGTGGACAATCGTAATACTAGCGTTGGATATGGGGAAATATGTAGGTCACAGTTGGGGCAGCGTAGCCACATGAAATAGTGCATTCCTCATTAATATTCGAAAAGCCTTATTATTATTAGTCTAGATCTATTACAAATCTTATTACATTACTGATCTAAAACTATTGGTAAAACTACGCTTAATATATACTTTGTACTTGCTTTCATGCAACTATAAATAAGCGCTTGGTTTCTGAACCAAGGCATTCCGGATTCGAATCTTGGTAAAGTCTGGAATTTTCATTTTTGGAACTTAAATCGCATTAGAGTTTACCCAAATGTATGGGGTACCTGATATTATTTCGGAGAAAGTAAAGGCGATTGGTGCTGGCCACATGACAACCTAGTTAACTGTGGGCCACAAAAAAAAACAGATGACCATTTATATCTACCCTTTAGATCCTAAGATCTCAAAAGCGAACTTTAATTTATACTTACAATACCCTTTTGTTCATAGTCGGCAATGTTATGGTACCTAATATACTCTAGAAATCTCCCTGATTTAGCGTCCAGTTTAAAAAGTCTCATATATTGAATACATAAAAGTTTAGCGTCTGGGGAGGCGAAATGCCTTGAGCCACAGATGATAGTGAGAGGATATCCTTCCATGACGACTGGCTGAGAGAGAAACAAATCTTTCGTGTTCTGAGCTAAAGACAAAAGAACAATTATTGGTATTTCATGTATAAATTTAAAAAAAATTCTCATCGTCGGCTACAACGTCAATAAGAAGTAAAAACTAGTTTATCTCTAGTCATTTTGTCTTTGTCTTTATAATTGCACTTCTCAGACAGTGTCCTCAAACTCGTAATAAATAAATCTTAAGAAGTGATGCGAGTCATATTCCAGAGCCTGTAAGCTTCAAGTACTTTGTTCTGCCTTTGATGACAGTATTCATGTAGCTTTTGGAACAATATGTCGGAATAATTGGTATCTTCATGGTCTTCTTAAATAAAATGATCACATACTTGGCCAGCTGTTTGAGACAAACATCCACAAAAAAGCTAAAAAGATTCTAGAAAAAAAACAAGATTACAAAGAGAGTTTGTGTGATACACAAAATCAGAGACGGCCCCCGTCGGAGTCGTCAGATCCGCATATTCGCAAGATGTTTCGGCTGTTTCTTCTAAGTTGAAAATAATTAACTTCTCGCTGGACGACGGAGGATGGCGAGCAGGGTATAAACCTGCCTTATCTTGATGTTTGCGCACTAGACTTTAGTTCGGATATATCGTTGGTCCCTGGCTCAATTCCTGCATTCACACATCCTTAAACTATCGCAATATTTCTGAAAGAACAGTTAAGGTTAAATCATATTTTCAAACGCCTTTAGTGTTTTTTTTTTATCTAACCGTGACGGACTGACCAACCAACAGACAAAACGCACAAAAATATGCTTCTTTCATTCTAATGGGGGCACTAAACAATTTATTTTTTTTTAAATCTGATTTTGTTAAAAGTTTAAGAAATTTACGCTAGTACACGAAAGTCGCTGCTAAAGGTTCATTTTAAAAAACGTGTGTGATATCTACTTCTTATAGTTACATTTCCTCCCTTACATTTACGTAATTGTTTTAGAATTGGTGTTTTGTTATTAAAAATTGCTTGCATAATTAATTTTATAAATTAAACGGTTTGCTTTTAGAAAACTAAAAGTAGCCGTTGCACCTAAACTTTTCAAGCCGCATTTAATGGTGAAAAAATATTTTTCGTATCTCTTCTAGTTTTGGCGCCCTGAGTGTGACAGACGGACAGACGGAAAGACAGACATTTTGCACAAATACCTAATAGCGGCTTTTCTCCTTACGGGAGCCGCTAAAAATCTCCCTTTGGGTAAGGATTTTGTGATTATACCATCACAAAATAGATACAAGAAACCGATAGCAAAGACTAACAGACACAAACTCTCTTTAGTTCACCTGGCTATCAAATCATTAAGTCTTTCTAGTGCTAGATTTAATCTTCTCTGATAACTTTCTGATGTCACTTTCAGAACAAATGATGATCGTTTCCATTTGTATCTACCAAAAGGGGTTATCATCGCTGTCAAATTAGATGACGCTGTGTCTAGCCTGACATGCCAGTTAGCTTCTTGCACACCTGTCATAGTCTCGTTTAACTTATGTTAAATGTTCACCTCTGGTCTGTTACCTATTACCTATCCCTTAGTCTGGTGGACCGTTGTGGCAACAAGCAAGACCCGTAGACCGTCTTTCTCCAATCCTCTCTATTCTTTGCCCTGATTAGAACTTCTTTCAATGGTAGGCCTGTCCATTATTTAATGTTGTCTTCCCATCGCTTTCTCTGTTTGCCTCTTCTTCTTTTTCCTGGTACTGTTCCCTAGCGGAAGGTCTTTGCGAGACCCGAAGATCTTGTTATATGGCCATATATTTTGAGTTTGCGTTTTTTCACAGTAGTTAGTAGGTCATCATGGGGTCCGATCGCTGCAATAACCTTGTCTCTAATCTCCTGGTTTGTGATGGGGTCTTTAAATGTGATGCCTAGGATTCTTCTGTAGCATCACATTTCCATTGCTAGGATCCTCCTCTCTAGCTCTGCAGTCAGGGTCCAAGACTCGTAAGCAATAGCATATAGAAATGTGACCTCTGGTCAAGAGGATGAAAAAGACTCGTGAAACTTCTGATGTAGAAAACAGGAAGTAGTATGAATACAATTGAATTTCAGTTCAGTCAGTGAAGTCAAGGCAGTCAAGTATTATTTTAATAGTAGCGATTCGGAGAGCCGAGTTGTAACTTTGAGTTAAGTAGTCTTTTGAGACACGTATTTCTAGTAGTTATTATTTTGTAACATTCCAGCATTCCACGGCATTCGCAACACATTAGTAGTGACCAGTCCAGTGTTTGTGTTGTCGTGTGAAATACTGCAAATATTCTTAATCTTTGGAATCTAAGACAACGATTACATATAGAGAAATACATATCTAGATCTAGTTACTAGTTTTAAGACTAATTTCCACTAGATTTTTTTCCTATTTTTTTGAAGTAATCTTGTGTCACGAAACTAGTTTCTAGATCTAAATTTTAGAATTATCTACTAGATCTACATTTAGAATTACATCCTCTTAGATCTATGGTTCTACGAGATAATCATAATCCTAAATATAGTCGTTCTACGACGGAAATAGGCAAATATCTAGACTATTCTAGACTATTGACTAGATCTTGAGCTAGTATAGAACTTATATGTAATTTTAGTTCACTAATAATGCTCATACTAAAAAAGGAAACAATTCTTAGCCTAATTCTTACCATTAGTCCAACCAACAAAGAAAATGAATACACTAAAAAAAAGCATCTCTTTGTTTAATTCAACAATTTTACATTTAATTTCTTTATTTTTTTTGTTGGTAAGCCGGTAATAAAGACCTATATGAGTTTTAATCTGATTTTTAAAAAAATGACACTTTTGTGGTAACGAAACGAAAGATCAGAGGCTATTTAGAGCGCTTTTGGCAATATTTGTCAACGTCAACTGAAGAGTGACCTACAACGCTTCACTGTCCAGAGAAATAGACAACTGTCCGGCAAAGGCCAACAGAGCTTTCGGTCGCGAAACAGGTGTCTTTACCTAACAAACATTAAGGTTAACTCGGTCAGATTTTATCAACACCATCTTTTGATAAAGATACATGAAATACAACCAAGACACCTGTGTGTAGTAGCTGAATGAACTCTTTATATTGTGTCTGTTGTATTTATGTGTATGTTTCTATTGTGTTGTTTTTGAGACCTTGGATTCGCAACAAATTTCCATAAGGATCAATAAAGCTGTCTTATTAAACAGTGATTCTCACCACACTGTTGTATGGCTCTGAGATACTCTAACAAAAGAATCTGCACCTGGAGGCAAGGCATTTGGGGGTAGTGGTAACCCCCACCCGGTTACGACCATAGCAAACAGCTTCGGATTATCAAACTCAAGCTGAATCGGCAGTTCTCCTCGAAACGGGTCGAGGTACACACAATTGCAGAGCTATACGTGGTAGATGTCTTACTGTGTCAGGAAGCTCAACGCTCGGAGGCGGGACCACCCCTTCTTTGTGGCTTTACGGCTTACCGGTGTTCGCGGAGCCAGGTACTAGTAACGTTTGTGAGAAATTCGTTAACGGCCCGTGTTGTGGAATCCAGCGCCCCTGCAGGACCCGGACAGACGGATACTCTGGCAGTCGAGGTGTTCAAATTTGGTCAGTGATTCACATGCGTAAACCTTTACAACCCACCTAAACCCGAGCTGCAATTCAAATTGCGAGAGTCCTTTGGCACAAAGAGACGATCGTTGCAGGTGACTTTAATGCTAAGTCACCCACCTGGGGGTGCCCGAAGACAGATGTCCGAGGGCGGCGACTGCTCGAGATATGCGACGAAACAAATCTGGTTGTCATTCAGGGTAAAGACTGCCACCCAACCTTCTTGCACACTGGCAACGGGAGGTGTCGCGACCAGACTTATCACTAGTGTTAGCTGATTTTAAGTTGCAATCGAGAGTGGACGTGATCGAATATGTCGGTAGCGATCACCTGCCGGTCTTGGTTACAATCGAACTTGCAAAGCTCAGCACGAAGACCCCATATACAGAACCAAAATGGGTGTATAATCGTGCCAATTGGAGGCTGTTTAAGATGGCGTCGGACGCCGCTCTGAGCGGGTTGGAAATCCAGGATGGTTGCATTTACCGGGTTTAAGGAATCTTCGTTAAGGCAATTCTGAGCATCACTCGTAGGGCAATCCCGAGGTCCTATGGTGGGCGCAAGTTTAGGCCCTTTCGGTCTCCCGCTTTGGCACGCTAATCCGAATGAGGAGGGCCGCTGACAGACGGCACAGTCAGTCATCGACCAAACGATGATACCAGACGTGCTTACAACAAGCTGTCGGTTGAGATAATGGAAGCCATTGCGGAGGGTAGGAGACTGAAGTGGGCCATGTGCCAACCTGGATCTTGCGGATGGACGACAGGCTAGGGCGAAAGAACCAAAAGCAGAAGCGCCCCTGCTAACGGCTCAGGGCATGGTGGTTACAGACCGTCAAAGGTCGGACGCTCTAAACCGTGCCTTTGCGGCTATATCCAAGTCAGTGAAACGGAGTGACGTGTCGAACGCCCTTAATGGCATCAGTAAGGCCAAATCAAAAAGCTGCATGGTCTATGGCGAAGACGAGACGTGCACATTCACGAACGCAACTGCACTTCGGAAGTGCAAATTACGGAAAGCACCGGGGCCAGATGGTCTAAGCAACGAGACGCTCAAGAATCTTAGCCCTGTTGGTAGACGGAAACTGTTGGCATTGGTCAATCGACGCCGTTGAATTCCTATCTTATTCTTTTGGTCAAATTAGCTGCAGGAGAGGGGTTAACTGCTTTTTGTTACCCATTGTTAGTCTGTGGTCCATATGGCAGATAAGGTGTTCTGTTTTAATAATCCACGGTTAACGAGGATATCATGAGGCCAACCGCCTTTATTTTTCTTTAACTTATGTCGGGTACCTATTAAAGGTGGGTGGACTCAGAGGAGACCTAAAGATTCCGAAGTTTAAAAAATCAAGCCCTCACCTGGATTTTAACTCGAAACCATCATGTTCGGAATCCAAATGCATTAACACTCAGACAACGTTCTTCCTCTATGACTGATGGGATTGCAAACTGTTGTGGTCGTGCCTGATTGCTAACAGACACTTAAACCGATGTAGACCTATTATAGTTTAACATACAGAACTTAAAATAATAAGAATAGCTTGTTTTGTGAGAAAAACTAAAAAGATTTTTTTTTACAATATAGACAAATTAAACTTGAGATGAAATGAAATAAATTAATGTTTAACAAATTTAACAATAACAAATCGGACACGCTTATAGGAATAATTAGGACATTATTATTTACTAGTCGACCGGCGGTATAGCATACGCCGCTATTTTCCAGGGCAGGCCTTAGGCACTACAACATATGCGACCCCAGTGGGTCCCGCACTTTCCTTGGACCAGTGCTAATTTTTTAGGTGTATAAATTATTAAATCAAGTTATATGAAGTTAATTCCTTTTCCAGTCTATATTTATTTATGTCTATGCTATTTTGTGAATGAAAATAGTGCTGATTTGGATACACCATTTTCATTCAAACCTTGCTGCGCCATTGGATCTTCCCATTTACTTGTTATAAGTGAATTCATGAATAAAAAATACTACAACATATGCGACCACAGTGGGTCCCGAACTTTCTTTGGACCCGTGCTAATTTTTAGGTGTATAAATGATTAAATTGAACCATTTGGTTTGCCTGAGCAGAATGGTTTGCCTGAGCAAGCCAGGAAAACCAGTGACTTGGCAGAATTTACGTCACTGGTAAATATGCATGATTGAATGCATGACGCGTAGGACGTAATCATCTTCTTTTTTGAAGTAGCGTCTGTATTATATAAGATAAGATAAGATTTTATAAAACATAACAGATTTCCCACGGCCTCTTGATTTACCAGGAGCCCCCTTGAAATCTCCTGAAATGTTATTAAATGCTATGCCGCCGGTCGATAAAGTCCTGGAAATTTCCGGACATTATAAAAATCTTTTTAAAGTAAAAAAAAATGCTATGCTATTTTGTGAATGAAAATAGTGCGGATTTGGATATAATATTTCCCATTCACAACATGCTGCGCCATGGGATCTTCCCAATTGCTTGATATAAGTAAAGCGAATGCGTGAATTCATGAATGAAAAATACTATGAAAATAGCTAATTGACCTTAATTTACGCGATTTTAAGAATATAGCTGCACTCATGTAACAATGCTTTAGAAAAACAAATTTGAATGTTAATTTGATTAAATGGACTATAATTTGTATGTTCATTTGCTAAAGCATAAAACTATCTCTGCGAAGAGAAGTTCTATAATTTGGACCCGTGCTAATTTTTAGGTGTATAAATTAGTAAATTGAACCATTTTATAACATGATATAACAGATTTCCCGCGCTAAAGTCAAACCTGAGAGTAGTATCTATCTGTGTATTGTCGTTCTAGTTTCAAGAGTCTTACGACACAATATAATCTCTTCCGGCTTCCACTTTTTTAACCTCCCTTCCATTCGCTACAGAAATTCATAAGAGAGTTTTATGAAACAAAAATTTGTGCATTACAATTGTGTGTACTTTATTTTATGTCTTTAAATTGTGTTTAATCTCTAAGACTGAGGATCATGCAATTTTTATTTTTTTTCATAATTTAGAAATCATAATTCAGTAGTAGATATATATGCATGTGTTTTCATGTTACACGGAGTTACTTCCTTTTTCCAGTCTATATTTATTTATGTCTATGCTATTTTGTGAATGGAATAGTGCGGATTGGGTCCATTCACACCGCGTGCGTGCGTCATAGGATCTTCCCTATTTACTTGTTGCTTGTTGTTGTTGTTTGACCTTTTGAACTCGGTCTTTTGAGAAATATATATATAGATTCTGTTCTTATTTTTTATTTATTTTTTTTTATTTTTTTTGTAATTTTTTTTTTATTTTTTTTTATTCTTATTATATTTTTTTTTTACTTTTTTTTTTTACTTTTTTTTTTAGTCTTTTTGTCAAATGTTTAACATGTTTCGAATGTTCCTTCAAAGTCGAAGATTACTTAATTCCGAGTCCAAACCTTACACTGGATGACGGGAATGGCAGCAAGCTTTTTTTTTTCCACCACAATTGTTCACAAATACTCGTATTAAAGGTCTTTTGCAAGTCAATGGATTTTTTTCTAAAGAATTATAGAGTATTTGCGCTCCAGAAAACTTTTCTCTTTGACTATTAAATACATAAATAATTCGAGTTTTAAATATGGTTCTAATTTTTCGCATTATAAAATAAGTAAAGCGAATGCGTTAAAAAAATTATTAATGGAGTTAAAAATAGATTACTTGTTGCATTGTGTTGTTGCACGTTTTACCTATTTACTTTGAGAAATAATATATAGATGTTCATGTGCTAAAGCATAAAACTATCTTTGCGAAGAGAAGTTCTAAAACTCTATAATCTTAAACTTAGAGTTGAAATCGAGTTTTAGATTTAGAATAGAGAGATGAGTTACTTTTCGTAATCATGTCTAATGAACGGATGTGCGTAATTTGTGATATTATTAATTAAAGTACTTCTAAAGTCAAACTTGAGAGTAGACTCTATCTCTAGACTCTATGTATTGTTGTTCTAGTTGACTCCACGAAATATATGTGAGGCGGTCGTCATTTTCTCGCGGATGCTATGCTATTTCGTGAATGAAAATAGTGCGGATTGGGATGCATAAGGTTCCATTCACATCGTGATGCGCCATGGGGTCTTCCCATTTACTTGTCGTTTTTAAACTTTATTCGTTTGAACTTGTCTTTTGAGGATTATTTTAAAGTAATATAGGTCAATTTCTTTTTTTAAGCAAAACATTCTTTTTCGATTGTCTTTTGTGTTCAGCAAGTTTCTTGCATCGTTTGTAGTTAATCGCTTCTTTGTTTTAAATCTTGAACAACCTACTGTCGATATTTTGTAAAATAAGTCATATGACATAAATTTGAAAAGTTCATAACAAATTTGGAAAGAGATTAAGGTTACCACATAGACATAAATAAATATAGACTGGAAAAAGGAAGTAACTTCATGTAACTTGAAAACATGTATATCTATTGTATTCGGATTTCCGAATTATGAAAAATTAAACAAAAATGCATGATCTTCAGTCTTAGAGATTAAACAAAATTTATAGACATAAAATAAAGTACACACAATTGTAATTCACAAATTTACCCTTCATAAAACTCTCTTATTGACCAGTCTATATTATGTCTATGGGTTAGCAGACGTCCGATTAAGGGAGGATATGTTTTCTCTTTTGGACTCACATTTTCTGACCTACAAAATTTGAACTTTAAAGAAATTAATTCGACTAGTCGACCGGCGGCATAGCATACGCTGCTATTTTCCAGGGCAGGCCTTAGGCACTGCAACATATGCGACCATATGCAGTGGATCCCGCATTTTCATTGACCCGTGCTAATTTTTTAGGTGTATAAATTATTAAATCATGTTACATGAAGTTAATTCATTTTTCCAGTCTATATTTATTTATGTCTATGCTATTTTGTGAATGAAAATTTCCATTCACGCCATGCTGTACCATGGGATCTTCCCATTAGCTTGTTATAAGTGAATTCATGAATAAAAAAATACTATAAATGGAGCTAAAAATGGCTAATTGACCTTAATTTAAGCGATATTAAAAATAGAGTTGCACTCATGTAACAATGCTTTAGAAAAACAAATTTGAATGTTAATTTGATTAAATGGACTATAATTAGTATGTTCATGTGCTAAAACATAAAACTATCTCTGCGAAGAGAAGTTCTATAATCTTAGAGTTGAATTCGAGTTTTAGATCTAGATCTAGATCTAAGAATAGAGAGATGAGTTACCTTTCTTAATCATGTCTAATGAACGAATGTGCGTAATTTGTGATATTAATTAAAGTACTTCTAAAGTAAAACCTGAGAGTATACTCTATCTGTGTATTGTTGTTCTAGTTTCAATAGTCTTACGACACAATAATCTGGAAATACTTTTAATATTGTGACAAAAATTGAGAAGAAGAGAATTATATAAACACCACTTTCATTCACAAAATAGTGCGGATTGGGATGCACCAATTTCCATTCACACCGTGCTGCGCCATGGCATCTTCCCATTTACTTGTTGCTCACTCGGCTGAACTTTTAAACTTGTCTTTTGAGAAATATATATTTACTAGTTGACCGGCGGCATAGCATACGCCGCTATTTACCAGGGCCGGCGACCGCAGTGGGGCCCGCATTTAATAGGACCCGCAATTTTATAGGACCCGCTCTAATTTAAAGTGTAAAAATTATTAAATTAAGCCATTTTATTACTTACAACAGATTCCCCGCGCCATCCTGTCGATTTAACATCCCTACAATTATTTGTCTGTTAAGCTATTGCTTTAAAAGAAATCAAACACATTTTTAACAAAATATAGTCATTTATAACGACCGCAGTGGGGCCCGCATTTCATAGGACCCGCAATTTTATAGGACCCGCTCTAATTTAAAGTGTAAAAAATTATTAAATTAAGCCATTTTATTACTTACAACAGATTCCCTGCGCCATCCTGTCGATTTAACATCCCTATAATTATTTGTCTGTTAAGCTATTGCTTTAAAAGAAATCAAACACATTTTTTACATTTTAAAATATAGTCATTTTGTCTCTCTAACCTTGCTAATGCTTTTTTTTTTCCACCACAATTGTTCACATATACTCGTATTAAAGGTCTTTTGCAAGTCAATGGATTTTTTTCTAAAGAATTATAGAGTATTTGCGCTCCAGAAAACTTTTCTCTTTGACTATTAAATACATAAATAATTCGAGTTTTAAATATGGTTCTAATTTTTCGCATTATATAAAATAAGTAAAGCGATTGTGTTAAAAAATGATTAATGGAGCTAAAAATAGACTTGTGTGTTGTTGCTCGTTTGACCTAGATACTTTTTTCTATTACTTTGAGGAATATTATATAGATATATATAGATTGATGTAAAAATTATATAATGAAATAGAAACAGGTGTAAAAACTGAACATTTTCACGTTTTAAGTTCAAATCTTGTATGAGGTATGGCGATAATGAATGTTACTTTGTTATTTTGGTATGTTAGTTTTTATATCCCCTTGTTGTGAATGTGAATAGTCTTTTGCACGTGTTATGACTGAATGATTAAGTCTCCGTTGAATGTGCGAGAGAATGTTTAGGTCAGTGAGGTCTTGCTCCCGGTTCAGAAAGGTTGGACGTGTGCTTTCTGGACTGGTGTTTTGTATTAATCATATTTATTGAGATGCTTCAGTGCGTGCTTTATTTGATATTAAAGTGTTATTATTATTCAGGAAGATAAGTGTTGGTATATGAGTACCTCATTGGAAATGAGTAATGACGTAAACACCTAGCGAGCCACAAGAAACACAAGACAAGAGCCAAGCAAGAGAGTGAACTACTGACATCATATCTATAAATAAATTGAACCCTGACCCATACCTATTCTCTGCTACATTTTAAAATGTAAACAATTATTTATTATACCTAACAAATAATGAGTATATTAAAAATGTACTAATATTTCTGTATTTTGTTTGATAACGACTTAGGAAAAAAAACTGTACAGTTTTTTTTTTTAAGTTTTAGTAGTAAGTGCGGAGTTGTTTTTTTTCTTCTTTTTACATAAACTTTGTTTTTTAGAAAAGTTTTTTCTTTTTATTCGCTTCTTTAAAGTTGACTTTATTAATTTTCTTTTTTGTTGGTGTGTATCCTACTTGTAAAAGTTGTTTTATCCTTTATTGTCCTCATCGAGTCTCACTGTATCATATTTGTATTGTACACATTTTGCTCATTGTATTTCTCCTCTCTCTCTATCTCCTCTCTCTCTCTCTCTCTCTCTCTCTCTCTCTATCTCTCTCTCTCTCTCTCTCTCTCTGTCTTCGTGTTCTTCGGGAGGTTTGGACTAAGAAGTAAACTATCTTCTACTCTGAAGGAACATCCGAAACATGTAAAACATTTTACAAACACTAAATAGCAGCGCGGACTACACCATTGTGAGGTCATGGAAAGAGATCAAGTAAACTATTAGGTATAGTCACCCGTCACTCAAAGCAGGGCCGGACTTAACCATTGTGGGGTCCTATGCGAAACGGATTTCGCGGGGCCCAGTATGGGTATGGAAGAAGATAATAAGTCAAATAAAAGAGTTTCTATTAGAAAATAAATTTGTCTTTACTACTTACAGAGTTATTTTACAAGCCTTGCCTTTAGGAAAGTCATACAGCATATCATAATAATTCTGTTTCCGACATAGATCACGCTCAATAGCAAGAATAACCAAATGTTTCAATTTATCTGTTGATCTCAAGTAATTCTTCATTAGTTTAAGGCCAGAGAAGATACTTTCAGCAGATTACACAATTACAGCTAATGCATAATGAAGTTTTTATCGCGCGTAAGATTGGCATTTTCCATCTTGAATGTCACCCCAAAATAACAATTTTTGTCTACATATTTCGTATGTTTTAAGGACTTTTTCGTATATTTGGCAATTACGGGAGATTTCATGGAGCTCCTGGTAAATCGACAGGAGGGCGCGGGAATTTTTTTTAAGTTACAAAATGGTTTACTTAAATAATTTATAAAACTTGAATAATTACCTCCTAAAATGTGACCTCTAGACACGTTGACATCTGGCTTAATGTGGTCAGCTGGCTATCTGGGAACTCAATGTTATGGACGAAACAAACAAAAGTAGGTGGGGGTCGCTCATCTCTACCTCTTCCCGCACATCTAGACAGATTATCAGCATGACTTAGTTAAGGAATATTACATGTTTACTCGACCACTCAAAGGTCAAGACAAGTTTTACATCGCTGCTACGTATGTAATGCGAATTTACAATTTATGGATTTATTTATATTTAGATTAACACGCCTTGTCTGAGTGCTTAATTTTACTTTTTTTTCTATATTTAATAGTTATTTTTTTAACTTCAAACCCCGCTGAAGAGGCGTTATAACTTAAAACCCCTTTGGCTGCGCTCATAGAATTTTGAGTGTGCAATTTGCTTTTTTATATCGAAGAGGTGGTTTTTAGCGGCCAATCCCGCTGGAGGGAGACTTAAACACAAATCTCCTCTTAGCTACTCTGTTAGAATCAGGTGACTGATGTATGGATAGTCTTATATTGAAGAGGGGGTTTTATCGAAAATTTCGGAGGGGGGTTTAAAATCAAACCTTTCCCCCCTTATCTATGCTCTTGGAATTTCCGAATAGTAGTTTACATTGTTTTTTGTTTGTTTTGTTCTATAGAAGAGGGGAATGAAACTGCAAAACCCCTAGTAGGGGATTTTAAACTAAAAACCCTTTGGCTGTAGTGGAGCATATGAAGGTTTAGTATTGAAATCTCGCCTAAAATTAACAAAATCTAAGCAAAACATCAGTCACTAATATTGGGAGGGGGGGTGAACCCCCAACCCCCTCCCCCTGGCTACGCCCATTCATGCCATTATCATTGAAAAAAATATATCTATATAGTTTGATTGCCCCTGTGGGAATCTCATTGTGTTACATTAATTATTTTTAACTCTAAATTTTTAGATAATGCAATTAGCAGACAAAGCATAACAATTTTGTCAATACTTTTTTTTTTTTAGATTTAGCTGGTATTTCCTTCTCTTGTTACACAATAGACTGCTCATCGAACGTTTTTGAAGACATACTCAAGGGTGACAACCCAGTCACTCTTGAGCTTCTTCAACAAGACTGGATCATTGCCCAACTTACGCGAGGCGCAGCGACCTACATTGTAAGTAAATAATTAGGACATTAGTATAAGTACATTGATCCTTTTACAATAAAGTCAGCCTAATTCCTGGAACAATCAAACAGTGAAGTAAAATGCATTACAAAATTCTTAAAATAAAGATTTCCTTCAACAATTCTCTCCTTTTAGCTTGTGAAATTTGAATGGGTGTTAGGCATTGGATAGGTGGGATGCGGATCTCTAAAATGGCTTTATTAATGTATATCTTTGTGATGCAATGGCCTTGGTGATACGCAGGTCAATCTCATTATCGATATTACCGTTTCTGGAGAGTGTGCTGCCAAGATATTTGAATTTGTCCACTGAATTTGTCATGTCCATTTATAGTGATGCTTGGATCCGATTAGGCTTTCCCAGGAGCAGGTAGATATAAGACTTTCGTCTTATTTGTGTATATGGTAATACCAAAGTCTGAGCATGCTCTTGAGAAGTCACTGACGATGCTCTGTAGATCATCTTCAGAGCAGGCATTTAGGGCACAGTTATCAGCTAATAGCAAGTCTCTGATTACTGCTAAATTTGTTTTTGATTTTGCTTTGAACGACCTCGGGTTGAATAGGCCACCATCAAATCTGTATATTATATTTATTCCATTGTTTTCTTTATTTTTGAATGCATCTATCAGCATAGCGGAGAACATGATGCTGAACAGTGTAGGTGTTAGAACACATCCTTGTTTTACCCTGTTTGATACTTCGAAGGGCTCTAATGGTTCTCCACTTTCTTGGACACGAGCCGTCATGCCATCATGAAATAGTCTCGCCATGGTAATGAATTTTTGTGGACAGCCATACTTTGACATAGTGTTGTGATTGTTATGAACTGGGATCGTATTTGGACACAAACGTACTAAGACTTCCTTCAATAATTCGAGAGACGATCGAATTAACACTAAAATAGAATTTAATAAAGGTCAGGTAATGATAACTGGAGAGAACACATCAAAATCAACTAACTGAATATACACATAATTATCAAAACTTATATTACTCCTTTCATGTTATAGCACTCCATAACTCTGACAACAACAACAAAGCTTAAGGGCCATTACTCCACATTTCCCAGTCAACCAAGGGAATTAACAAATAATAACAAATAAACCTAGAATTCCCAACATTTAATAACCAAGTTCAATCGAGTGGTTTTTACAATGCTCTATACTAAAGTCTATACAAACACAGTCACCACACATAGTCTCCTAGAGACCTTCCCTGCTAACAGCGTCGAATGCCTTTGTTAGGTGCATCCTATGGCAGACTATCTAACAATGTTCGGGTACAGACATGGTATCACCACAAATACAAAGCTAGCGGACTATCGAGCCGTCATCCTACCTACATTGCTCTATGCCTCAGAAACATGGACAGTGTACAGAAAAAATGTCAAGAAACTTAATTACTTCCACATGACATGTCTGAGAAAAATATTGAATGTCAAATGGCGAGACAAAATACCAGATACGGAAGTCCTTCAAAGAGCGAGTCTGCAAAGCATACACACAATCCTTATGCAGTCCTAGCTTCGATGGGCAGGACACATATGCAATATAGAAGACCAACGCATTCCTAAACGACTCTTGTATGGCCAACTAAGCGAAGGAAAGCGCTCGCAAGGTGGTCAAAGAAAAAGCTTCAGGGACACCCTCAAAGCTTCTCTGAAGGCGTTCATCATAGACCCTGGCACCTGGGAGACAGAGGCACATGACATAGCATCATGGCGTCGCGATGTGAAAACTGGCGCACAGGTTGCTTAGGAAAAGAGAACAACGCTGGCAAAAGAAAAACGCCAGAGAAGGAAAGCAAGGCCAATGACACTAGCTCCAGCTGGAATAACCTGCCCAGCGTGCGGCCGAACATTCCGGGCTCACGTCATAGTATTTATAAAACAATGGCAAATACGTATCACGTGACAGCCTCTATGAATTACATAATTTGTATAGAAGTTATATAGAATAACGTGGCTAAATTTTGAATGACGTCCATTAAATGGCAACTTGGCAGAAAATTTGAAAAAGTTCTAGCAATTCTTTCAGATCTGTACGATAGCAAGTGGACTGGATACAAAAAGCAAAGAAGTAAAGTCTATGCATGTGATTGGCCAAGAAGCAGTGCAGGTGTATAACACTGTCCAATGGACGGATAAGGAGTGTAATTAGCATTCCATTCACTTCACTGCATACTTTATAATTTCGAGTACTGTCTACCAAGAAAAGATGCCATTGAGAGACATGTGTTTTTCCAACGATCTTAAAACAAAGGGGAGTCGAAGGGGAGTCACTGACATCAAACTCAAGGCAAAAATCTTGTGAGTTTGATTTGCTTAAAGATTTCCTAATAAAAGATAGGATGTTGGTGGCATATAGAATGAGAACACCCGATTAAGACTTTTGAGAGAACTAGACCTAGACAAGGCAGAAAATACATGTCGAGCAGCTGAGGCAACTGAATAGCAGCTTAAGCTCATAAATGAAGAAAGCGGGGTACAAGTTGTGAATGAATTCAGCTACCAATAGCTTTAATAGAACAAAGGGAAGTGTGAGTTGTAGCTATTGTGGCAAAGAACACAGACCACGTCAGTGCCCAGCTTATGGTGAGACATGTCACAAGTGCTATAAAAAAGGTCATTTCTCGTCGGTGTGCAGATCAAAGCCTGTAATGAAAGTGAAGTCAGAAGGTCAAGGTTGCAGCTTCGCATTCCAGCATGCCAACATCTTTCGCTTCACTGCTTTCCTGTCGCCATAGGGCTTTTGTTTGGTTTGTATTGGTGGGGGGGGGGGGAGGAGCTGACGACTGAATGACATGGTGAAATTTTGTTGAAAGCTAGGAAGATTTGGGCAACACTTCGACCCAGTTTCTCGGCCTAAAGTCCATCCTTTTCCAGAAGCAAGACTTGGTGAAGAAGCCCGGGGACGAGTTTGGGTGCACTGGATGACCAGAAACTTGACTAGTTTTTGTGACGTTTCGCACAGGCCGCCAAGTCCAGACTTCACATGCTAGGTTTGACAAAACCTCAGTGTAATGAGTGCCATGGACACGTCAGATACCCTCTACCTGGTTTAGCCGTCCAGTCAAAGCCGTTTCCAGGGTGTGGACGCTGTGCAGGCTACAGACCAAGAGTGAGTCAAGCTACCCTCAAAATGAGGTGCGTCTACCTGTCCACTAGAAGGGCTAACCGTCCCAGATATATAGTATACACCCCCGGTAAGCAACTGATCAAGGGGGGTGACCTTTTCTTAAATTGTCCAGCCAATCTCATAAACATTCCATAAACATTATCTTCTCCTAGGTCCGTGAAATCTGTTGGCTTGCTGTTTTGCTTCTGTAGCTAATGAATTTGTTTGACTTTACCATTCTTAATGTAAGCTATTATTGTTTTTTTTAAGTATTATTATTATATTATTCTTGTTTTTGGTAAGTTTCAAAGGATTTGTAAATAAGTTTTGTCTATTATGGCAGAACAAATCAAGTGTCTACAGGGATGGAATAATTTTTAACAAAGATCAACTCTTGTTTGGAATTAGGCTTCAATCAGAAGAAAAAATTGAAGGTCATTTTGAATGCAAAATTCATATATTACATGCAGACAATTCAATGGACCAAGCTACAAAACCAGTCACCCCAGAGTACAGCGGTGAGTCTTCTCTTTTTTTTTATATACAAAGCGTGAAATGTTAATTTAATTAATTAACGTATTTATGATAAAGATTGGTGGAACTAAAATTTCTAGTATTTAATAATCTGAACAATGTTGTCGTGATGTTAACAACAACCTAGTTGTATTTGCTGTGTACTAATGTATTATGTTAGGAAGGAAGATATTTCAAGTTGTCTTGTAAACAAAAGAAAATGAACAAAAAAGAAAATGATAGGTGATCATGATTAATATGTCTGCTGTCATGGATCAATATTTTTTTTTTACTTTTAACTTTTAATGCATATTATTATCGTTTTTATATGTCAATTTTTTTTTTATTCAGTACTGAAGAGGTTACATTGTCAATTGATAAAACATAATCATATAAGACACTGACATATGTTGACGATTTACACAACTGTTGAAGTTAAAATTGTTCAAAAACTGTCCAAACTTGACCGTCACTGGGGGTTGTCCATTGTTCATTGTTGTAGACGAACGAAGTTATTTGGATCTTTTTGGAAGTATCTATCCTTATTTCCTATGGAAGCCTAAAGGTTCCAAAAAATATAAAAGTTTATTCAGTACTGCTCTTGACACTTTAGAGTCCGCAAGAGCTTACATCTCACTCGAAGTGTTGTAGGTCAAGGTCTTTGTGTACTAGTAAAGTCCAACAGTTCTGGGACACATACACACATACGTTTTATAGATGGTGTGTTGTCATTACTCAGTCGTTCTGAGACTTTTACGAAGGCTTGTCTAAACAGGCTCTGTTATTTTGTAGTCGCAGATATAGATTGGAGCACCAGCGAGTGGTCAAATAAAAATATATCAGTTTTTCATGTTCATTACAAAGTAAAGGATCCAAAACCATCTATGTTCAATATGATTTCCTAGGATCGTTCACCAGCTGACAGATCAGCTTGAAGGCTTGAATTCCCATTGATCTGGTGTTTTTATGTCCAACACTTCAAGCTGCAAATCTGGGCTAATCCACAATGTTCCTGGATATCACGTTGCGTAACTCCACAAGTCTATTTTATATTGAATATTACAGTTGGGATGTATGAGGGAATGTCTGAAAGTATGTTAGGGTTAGGCAAGGTGAGAAGCCAGTGTGTAATCTAAACTATCAAGAGAAGTAGAGTTGTCTGTTCTTCTTGAGCGAGTTCTTTAGTGTTTAGCTGAACCCAGGGACACCGAGACTTGGTGATAAACGAAAGTAGTTTCTAGAGAGCTTAGAGAAAATAAGAAACTGTAGCACATACGAAGGGAATTTTTTATACATGGAGAAAAACTATAAATAGCTACATTTTCGGTGTTTCCGGTGTTCAAAAAAAAAGAAGTGCTGATAAGCTGTGTATTTGGTTACCGGTCATTTCATCCCCGGTCATTTTATTCCCGGTCATTTTATCCACGGTCATTTCATCCTCGGTCATTTCATCCACGGTCATTTCATCCCCGGTCATTTCATCCCCGGTCAATTTATTCCCGGTCATTTCATCCTTGTCATTTCAGCTCTGGTCATTTTATCCCCGGTCATTTCATCCCCGGTCATTTCATTCCCGGTCATTTTATACCTGATCATTTCATCCCCGGCTATTTTATCCCTGGTCATTTCATCCCCGGTCATTTTATCCCTGATCATTTCATCCCCGGCTATTTTATCCCTGGTCATTTCATCCCCGGCTATTTTATCCCTGGTCATTTCATCCCCGGCTATTTTATCCCCGATCAATTCATACCCTCTCATTTCATTTCCGGTCAATTTATTTCCGGTCATTTCAGCTCCGGTCATTTCGTCCCTGCTCACTTCATCCTTGGTTATTTTATCCGCTTGTCATTTCATTCTCGGTCATTTCATCCCAGTCACTTTGTCTTTGGTCACTTCATCCCCAGTCACTTTATTCCTGGCTGGGTTGTCGATACCTACTGAGCATTGCACGCAGGTGGCCAACTTTAGGGGGTGGCCAAACCAATATTCTAAGTTTACTTTTTTTTTTTAATTATTTAAAATTTAAAAATCGTGAATAATAACAGTCCTATTGAGATTTTGTTCACAAAGAAGTTTGTTCGAGTCATTTAAAGTGTATTTATTTTAAAGATAAAACGTCTCTATCGGTTCAGTTACACTAGCTGTCTTCAGTTACCAGCCAACAACCGACCAACAAGATGGGGGGGGGGGAGCAAAAATATGTTTACACCCCTTGCCGTCGAGCGGAAATCTGCCTCATCTTTAATTTTATCTCCAGGAAGAACGTTCCCAGTCCTTAAAAAGATCTCCACTACCACCACACCTCGGATTTTTTTCTTTATGAAAAAAAAATATGTAGAGTCTATTTGGGAATGAAATGACCGGACACCCTTTTTTTTTTAAGGTGTATGTTAATTTGTGTCACCTTTTTAGAGTTGCAGAATCAAATCTTGTAAACTCTTACGCTTGTGGTTTAGCGGTACCATACCAACATAAAACACATTTACCCGTTACGCCGTTAGCATAAAACTTGTTCAATGATAATAAGTTCCACTCCTACGCATTGAGATTAAAATTGTATCATAATTTTTTTTTTTAGTTATCAACGGTGGAGATTAATTGAGTGTCTTTTAACTCTTTCTCTCCTCAATCTTTGATGTGACCCCATTAAATTAAATTTATATTTGGTTTATAAACGTTTATTTGAGTTATCGCAGCTGTGCATCAAGGATTGGCCTCTTTAGTTACACAAGAGGTTGCAAGGGGAAAAGATCGTCTCTCGAGACGTAAGATGCCAGTGAACAGAATTTGTGTTATATAAATAGTGACTGCATTCTCCTATAATTCTATACCAAAAACTAACGTTTTCTGATTATAAACAATAAAGTTATTGAAGTTTAATCATAACAGGGTAGCGTGTACAAATGTGAAAAAATGAACACTTCTGTCAGAACATGGAAAATAATTACGGAGATAAGGAGTTTACTTGAAATATCATATAAAGGACCCTAATGACCAAACATTGATTTATATGCTGCTAAAACATTTCGATGTAATTACTGTGTAAGCGAAAAATAACGATCTAGGTTTATTTATGTTTTTTATCCTGAAATATTTGACACAATGCACGACACTTATTTTGCCGCAGGTCATTGCGGGCAAAGTGTGTGAAACAGCTTGTATAAAATTCAAGAACTTCATATGTCATGGCCTTGAACTTAATAATCAACTGTGCCCTAACGTATGTGTGTGTGTTTGTCCGGGGGGGGGAGGGCGGGGCGTTATAAAGTGGGTTGTAGTCATTTGTTTTTTTTTTTTTTTTCAGATTCGAGTTGCAGTGATTCGAACTCAAACCACGAATCAAACGGTAAAAGTCTTTCTCTCTAGTCAGTGACTAGTTTTAACCTTCGCAAGTACTTGCACAAGAAATCATTATACATTCAAATCTTTGTTCATAAGTATTTTAAATTATTTCCATGTGCACCTAAAAGTGGTTGTTTTTTGTTTAGTTTTTAATTTTAATTGCTGTAATTTAAATAATAGCAATGAAGCAAGATTACAAAGAAAGTTTGTGTTATCATACAAACTCAGGCAGTCCCCTTTTTATCCTCCCTCCCATAGGTCCAAACTGCATGTAGACTATGAATTACTTTTTTTTGTCAAATGACGAAACTGCTTACAAATATGTTGATAGAAATACATTCTTTGTGTATCTGTTTTCTGTGTCATATAATCTCCTTTATATATTAAAAAAATGTCTCGCACAATTGGTCCTTTTAATTTAAAGTTTTATTTTTTTTGAAGATGAAGAATAGCCATTGTACCTAAACGTAGTTAACGCAAATCATGATGACATCAAATTTAGGACAGCTTTTCTCATATTTTTGGGGGATTAAAATGTAACAAAAGGACTGACATACTACATAAAAGTTATAGCGGGTTTTCTCCCTTTACAGACATCGCTAAAAATAGCGGCTGTTTCGACGCCAGATTATACATTATATTCAGTTGTATTTTTTCTTCTCTCTTTCAAAGGCCACCACTTTCAGAAATCATTGAAGTACTGGATTTAAAAAAAATGGTTAAGTTTCCTTGTCAGACATTGCTATTTATAGGCCAGGTACCAGAGTTGAGTGGACTCAGAGGCACCCTAAAAATCCCGAAGCTCAAAGTTCCAGACCCCAGCCAAGCGCCTTGTCCACTCAGCCAACTCTCCCTCCCCCCCCCCCCCCCAAAGTGTTACAATAATTTTAAAAAAATGAATTTAAAAAAAAATTGAGATTGCATGATTTAATTGATGTATTTATTTCCACTACAGATGTCGCAATTATTTCTGGAGTTTTGTCTTCAGCGGTGGGAGTTTCTTCAATTGTGGGCATCTTCATCTTCTGCAAATCACGCATAGCTTCATGCTGTAGAGGTCAGTTGAAAAAACTTTTTTTATAGACTTTCATTTGAGAAATTTTGAAAACATTAAAAACGAAAAAATAATTATCTAAATAAAAAAAATAGTTAAGTTCCCCTTTCAGACCTTATTATCTATAGGGAAGATGATGTAAAGGTCATATGTCTCTGTGGTCTACGGTTATGGAGAGTGTCATGTGGCCAGCACAACGATCAACCGCCTTTACTTTTCCCCTCTAATGTCAGGTACTCATTAGAGTTGGAAGGCATCATAAGATCCTGAAATTCAAAATCAGAATCTTCACCAGGATTCGAACCAGGGACCTGATTTAGAAGCCAAGCGATTTACCGTTCAGCCACCGCACCTCCTATAAAAAATAAAAATCAGTGATTAATTGTGTTATACTTAGGAATTTTATAAATCAACATTTAACTTATTAACAATGTTAATAGAATTTTAATTATTTCTCATTTTCGTATTGTATTTCCATTCTTAGAAATCGTCAACAGACTAAACAATCTCAGAGAAAGGTAGGTTAAATGTTTGAAAGTTTATTTCGTGTGTCAAGGATTTTTTTTTTTATTTTCACTATTACTACAACTTTATTATCATCATCTTCACTATCTTCACTACATTCATCGAATCCCTAGTCTGTTGGGCCGTTGGGGCACCACGCAAGATTCGTCGACAATCTTTTTCCATTCTTCTCTTTCTTTGCCTTCGATAGAACCTTATTCAATGGTAGGCCCGTCGATTCTTTTTTGCTGTTTTATTTTCATAGATAGTTTAAAACTTGTCTTCAGAACCAAAGAGTGTCGGGTTCGAATCTCGGTGAAGACTGGGATTACAACAATTAAATTTCAGGACACTCCTGAGCCGAACTAATTTTAATTATTACTTGACATTACTTGGGAAAAGTATAAGCTGGCTGTATGACATCTTCGTTAACCGTTACTTCATATCTCCCAAGTTCAAATCCGAGTGACACCCGCAGCTTTATCCCTTAGTCACCACGCCCTATTTTAAGAATAGTTTCCCTTTATAGGGCCGCATTTAAGTATGTGGAGGCCCCGGGCTGTAGCCTCACCTGCGCTCCCTTAAATCCGGCCTTGCCCTTTTCAAATCTTGGAATATATAGGGTTTGATGATGTTAAAGGTCATTTGTTTCAGATAGTTAATGAGGTGATCATATCGTCTGGCCAGTACAAAGACCGTTATTTGTATCCAATTAAAGTCAGAAACCATGTAGAGTTTGATGGAGCGCCCTTAAAGTCCCGGAAAACAAAATCCCAATCTTTACCGAGATTCAAACTCGGGGCTCCAGTTTGGAAGCCAAGCACTTTACCACCCCACCACCACACGCGAATCTTGATTCTAAATAATAGTAACCCATAAAAATTGGAAATCGTGTCTTAATGCGCAGCCGCCTCAATGTTAGGGAAAAACGACTGGCTTCCGTACCTGAGATCCTGGGTTCGAATCTCGGTGAAGACTGTGATTTTTTAAATTTCGGGATTTTAAGGATACCCTTGAGTCCACCCAGCTCTAATGAGTACCTTTATTTAATTAGGGAAGATAAATGCAGTTGGTCGATGTGCTGGCCATATGACACCCTCGTTAACCGCAGGCCACAGAAACAGATGACCGTAGCATTATCTATCCTATATATTGCAAGGTATTTAAAAAAAAGGGAGCCGTACTTTCTTAATATTCCACAAACGCCATCAGTGGCGTAGCTGGGGGGGGGGGAAGGAGTGGGAGAATTTGAAAATCCCCCCGAGCCCCTAATGAGTGTTTTTTACATTAAAAATTAAGTATTACGCGAAATGCAGGGGCCCCCCAAAGAGGTCAATCCCCCCGGGCCCCCAAACAATGAAAACATTTCTAGCTACGCCCCTTGCTGCCATCGCTTGAAAAACTTTTCATGAAAGATGGCTTTTCAAACCATACACTATCTTTAAAAACAACCTGCCCCCATTAAACCACTGTTACATCAGATCTGAACGAAGTGGTCCTCTCCTTTCCATTAGGAATAAAACAGAACACAAAAAATTAAAACTCGTTTATCCCACGTCAGTCAACATGTCATCTCTTGTCAGTGCTGTCACCTAGACTTACATAGAAATCTAAATTCATCAAGCCCTGGTTGTGTGTGTGTGTGTGTATGTGTCTCGTGTGTGAATGTTGTTGGTATTGTGACGATCTCTCTCTTTCCTAATCAGGCGTTCTGTAAGCACTGCTAAACACATCTACACATCAAGAACCTGACAACACGAGCTCCAAAATAATCTGGTACTTTAATGAATGGATAAGTAGATAACAGCCAATACCAGACAATTAACAACTAACACATCGACTACTACATAGTACGTCACCGTACAAAAACTCTACTGTCTCTATCTCTTCTAGGACTCGTACATAACACTTGAGGACTCGAACAGGACCGACTGCAAAGCCAGACTAACAGTCCCGGTCTACTTTATGTCCTGTCTTGAACTACCGCTTTCTGACACACTGTGGGAAGCGTGGTCGAAAGGCTAAGTGCGGCTTGAGCTTGGCTTGGCTACCTAGAAGGGGGCTCGAGGTTCGACACCCGACTCGGACAGAGTTGTGTTTACTGAGCGCCCAAAGGCAGCACGGGAAACCAATTCCTAGATCCCCCCTCCCCCCACTGGTCTACAAATGAGATTGGACCAAAGCGCTCTGAGCATGCTTTAAGCATGAAAGTAGCGCTATACAAAAGCTATAATAATAATACTGTGTCTCTCGTACATTCAGGCTTTCGATCACACGACCATAACATTGGTCATATTTGCGTGTAATCGTAGTACTGTCCTTTGACCATCGCCTACAGTTAACCCTTTCGCGCCGCCAACAAGGTTTTAACAGTATTTATATCAGTATTATTATTGCTACAGTAGTTAATCTGAGGGAGACAACTGCTGTCAAACTGAATTTCCTTTATTTTGTCCAATAAATTATCAAACTTAGTTATTTTTGTAGATGAGTTGGGGGGGGGAGATGTATGGGAGAATGTTTTCTTAGGGGGCTCAACATACACAACTCAGCTCAGAGGCGTTATGAGGGGGGCAAGGGGTGACAATGCCTTGGGTGCCACCTTTAGGGGGATCCACTAGTAGAGAGGCACCAAAAAATATTTTTTGTATATTTTAGTTAGATAATATATTCTAAGTTTAGTATATTTGTATAATTATATTATATTGTATAATATACTAGTATACCAATAACATGGGTTTGTTCGAGAAAATTAGACTACAGTAAACACTGAATGAAACTAGCAAATCTCATATAAAACGGAAGAAGTACTACCAACACACACGCACTGGACACGAAATACACACGCACTGAACATGACCTTCTGACACGCTGGACATGACCTTCTGACACGCTGGACA
>JADKLZ010001483.1:452223-486899 GCA_021533235.1 Biomphalaria straminea
GGGTTAGAGAGTATACTAGTTTAGTTAAATATATTTTGTGTATAGTTTTAGCGACAGTAAAAGTAGTGACGTAGATAGACAGACTAATGACGTAAGTAGACTTAGAGCGACAAGAAGGATGAAGATGGCGGTCTGCTTATAGTAGAATTAGGAACTAATAGATTAAGGAATAGGTTAGAGGACGACGTAGACTGTGCCCTTTTGATGATTAAACCTTGTTAAAAGTTACCAATTGGATTTCTTTAGTTATTCATGGTTTTAGTCTGTTTCTGTGTGCTTAAAGAACTCGCGTTTAAATAGTAGCTACATTGAGAGTCAAGTACCAAACAGAACAGCACAACACCAGAACAATGGGAAGATCCCATGGTGCAGCATGGTTTGAATGGGAAATAATGTATCCAAATCCGCACTATTTTCATTCACAAAATGGCATAGCATATTTTTTTTTTACTTTTTAAAAGATTTTAATACTGTCCGGAGATTTCCAGGACTTTTTCGACCTGTGGCATAGCATTTAATAACATTTCAGGAGATTTCCAAGGGGCTCCTGGTAAATCAAGAGGCCGCGGGAAATCTGTTATATGTTATAAAATGGTTCAATTTAATAATTTATACACCTAAAATTTAGGACGGTTCTTGTTGTCAAGATTTGATTAACTTTTTTAGGCGATCTAAACTATAGAATCTAGTAAAAAAAATACTACTACTTAATATTTACTAGATCTAGATATAATCTACATATTTTTATATAACAATATCCAGATCTAGAACTATTGTAGATCTAAGACAGAACTAGATCTAGTGTAGATCTAAAACAGATAATTGATACATATAAAATTTAACTAAGTCTGCATTAGTTAGTGCTTAGAGATCGGATAGGATAGATGATAGACTGACTGACTTACTGTGTAAAAATATTCAATTTATTGATGCAAAATGATTTTTTCAAACTTAAGGATTTATCCCTTGGCCGCATAGGTCTATCGTTCTACGTACGATCGTTAGAGCACGCTCTGCTCATTTTCTTTTACTTTTTTGACTAAAAACTAATTCTAATTATTTGAATCGATAAGACGACCGCCATACATAAAGAAGCCATGTCAACAATAAATAGATCCACATCACAAGCCTATATATATTTTCCTATGTCTTTCATTACGAAATTGTTGATATGGTACGCATAGGTGCATGCGTACAAAAGCAAAATATTAGGAATAATGAAGTTTTGTACTTTTCAAAACTAAAGATCATTGTTATATATAGGCTGAAATTTACGTCCTAGAATTTATAGCTCAATTGCCGCCATCTTTTTTTCACATAGATGTAGTACATAAAACATATTTGACTCTTCCCAAATGAAAATAACATCCTACGACCAGTCTATATTTATTTATGTCTATGGTCATGAATTAATGAACCACTTAAGCAAAGCGAGATCACTCTTTTATTCAGAATAGTGATTTCAAAGAAAATATATTTTCAACAAAATGATACGAATCGATACATTGTTAGGATTTTCATGAGACGTAAAATCTAAATCTTCATTGAAATTTCACATGGTACATTGTTGCTTCTATTACTAAAAGGCCTCCCTCGTTTGCTACTATTAATATTGAATAATTTAAAAAACAAAAGTGTATTTTAGTAAAATAATTGCTTGCATAAGTGATTTTAAAAAAGTAGATTTTTCGCTATCAAAAAACTAAAAGCCAGAACTTTGAATAGTCTAAAATACTATTATGTCTGATTCTTTTAGTTTACGACAGACGGACGGACAGTTCACACAAAACTAATATCGTCTCTTCCCCTTTGTAGGCCGCTTAAGAAAGTCCTTCCAGAATTAACAAAGCTTTTAGCTTGGAAGTATTTTCCTAGTCCCCGATAAATATGTTATATAGTATAAAATTTTTATTTATTGAGTACATTTAGAGCTAATGAGTTTAAGACTAATTTTATTCAAGTTACAAACACAACACTGTGATATTTACTCTCTCACTCTCCGTCTCTCTCTTACTCTCTCTTACTCTCTCTTGCTCTCTCTTACTCTCTCTTGCTCTCTCTTATTCTGTCTACTGTGTATCATTTGCAGGCAGATTATGTATATATATATATGTTCACACATTTAAATGTACATTTTCTAATGTGCGAATATTTCAATTTTTTATATTCAATGATTTTCTTTCTTTTTCTCCTATTTTTCATTGCTATTTCCCGTTCAACTTTTACATCATTATTATTTCTCTTTGTCCCCAATCCACTTACATACGTAAACTTTTTTCTTTATGTTCAATTTACGTTTTTTAGCGGCCCCCGAAAGGGGAAAAGACGCTATTAGTTTTGTGTGGCCTGTCTGTCCGTCTGTCTGTCTGTCTGTCTGTCTGTCTGTCTGTCTGTCCGTCCGTCCGTCCGTCCCGTTTAGTGCTCAGAAAGTAGAAGAGAAAATGAAAATCTGACATCACGATAATATAGAGCATTCAAAGTTCTGATGCAACGGCTACTTTTTTTTTTCTAAAAGCTCAAAATCTAATTTTTAAAAATATTTTATGCAAACAGTATTTAAAGAGAAAAAACCTAATTAGTATGCAATATAAATGAAACCTACTTTAAGACAATTAATAATCTAATATACTGCATATGTTTTCACATTTTTTTTTGTTCCAACATACGAGTAACATACCAGTATTTACTCGTAAAATAATCAACTCATAAAACAAGTGTGGCAGTTGCCTTGAACATCGGCTTTACAAGGCTAACGTTGAGAGATCAAAGCACGGAAGATGTATATTAGTTTTGTGTGGCCTGTCTGTCCGTCTGTCTGTCTGTCTGTCTGTCCGTCCGTTGAGATATCAAAGCGGATCTGACAGGGATCCGACTCCGACGGGGGCCGCCTCTGAGTTTGTGTATCACACAAACTCTCTTTGTAATCTTGTTGTTTCTCCTTTCTTGTCTTTACACGTACCAGAAATGAAACAGCAATCAACTTTTCTCAACGTTTAATGGTCTTAAAATACATTCATATGTAATAGATATAACTTTAAAATAAATATGCATTTAAACAGTAACATACAATAATTATCATTAAAACTTTCTGTTTCAGACCAACATTTTTAGCCTCTGTGCCTCTTGATTCCTCATTAGTCTCATCTTCCTCTCCTTTGAATCCATAAGTTCCATCAAACGTGCAAGTGTTGGCTTTGGACACACACAAAAACAAACATCAAAGATCAAACTTTGCGTTAGGAAGCACTGGGGGGTATGTGGCAATTACGACAATTTTTTGTACAGGCTGAATAGATTCTGATGTAATGTCGAGCGACTCATTCGCAGATAAAGTTTTAACTAGGGCATTGTAAGTAAAAGCCAGGGCCTAATAGATAGAGTTTTGTACTGTGATGTACAGAGTAACATTTTAGTTGTTCATGTTGTTACCAATTGTCTGGTATTGGCTGTTATCTACTTATCAATTCAATAAAGTACCAAATTTTTTTGGAGCTCTTGTTGTCATGTTCTTGATGTGTTGATATGTTTTGTGTTTAGCAGTGATTAAGAGGAGAGAAGCGTAACAAAATATATATAACCCTATTCAGAAGATAAATCCCGAAGATAACTCTTCAAATGATGGTATTTTTAGTCAAACAGAAGACAATCAGGTACTAAGTCCCTTTTCTCGTTACTAGGTCGTCTTCGTACTTAAAAAATTGGCACTCTACAACATCGCTATTTTTAAAGTTGGTTAGGGGGGGTATATGTACACATATAAGAACTTGAGATTAACGTCACTAACTGAACTAGCCAACTGAATAGTAGAACTGAAGAATCCTAGGCATCACATTTAAAGACCGCATCACAAACCAAGAGATTAGAGACAGGGTTACTGCAGCCATTGGTCCTCTTGATGACCTGCAACTATTGGGAAAAAAAAACGAAAGCTTAATATCTATGGCCACATAACAAGATCTACGATGCTTGCAAAGACCTTCCTTCAGGGAACAGTACCGGGAAAAAGAAGAAGAGGCGAACAGAGAAAGCGATAGGAGGACAACATAAAAGAATGAACGGGCCTACCATTGAAAGAGGTTTTAAACAAGGCAAAAGATAGGGAGGAATGGAGAAAAACGGTCAACAAGTCTTGCTTGGTGCCCCAACGGTCCAACAGACTAAGGGATAGGTACGGTAAAGTAAGGTAACTAAATATTAGAACAAAATATGGGAACTCTAATATCTAAGCTTATTATGAATGCATACATCTCACACGCATATACACCCATAACCAGGGAGCGTATCAGTCTGATTTTGGTGCCTAGGGCTATGCCTTTGTTTTTGCATAATATTTTACGTTTTGAAAGGGCTGCTGTGGACTGTGCAAATCGAGCGAAAATAGCTCCGAGGTATTTGAAGCTGCTAACACTAGTCAGCTTTTCACCTCCAATACTGATGCCACTTTTAGAGCCCTGTTGGCTATTGGTCATAATTTGGGTTTTTCGGCATTTAATAGCATGTCGTATGCTGCGTAGGTCAGCTAGTTCGTATTCTGTCCCTGCTATGCTTGTGACTCATGGTCGCTGACTGCGAGGCTAGATAGACGAAACCTACTAATGGGATTGAGATGCTACAGAAGGATCCTAGGTATTCCATTAGAGACTGCATCACAAACCAGATGATTAGAGACAGGGTTACTGCAGCGATTGGACCACATGATGACCTGCTAACTATCGTAAAAAAATGCTAGCTACAAATCTATGGCCATATTGCAAGATCTTCGGGACTCGCAAAAAACTACCTTCAGGGAACAGTTCCAGAAAAAAAAGAAGAGGCAGACAGAGAAAGCGGTGGTAGGACAACATAAAAGAATTAACTATTGAAATATAGAATTCCTATTGAAAGAGGTCCTAACTAAGGCAAAAGACTAGAATAGAAAACGATACAAATCTTGCATGGTGCCCCAACGGCCCAACATACTAAGTATTGGTAAAGTTTAGATAAAAAAATCAAAGCACAATTAAGACTTATTCCTTTCTTTCTTGATCACAATCGTTGTCCATCTACCTTGGTGTTGGAGACCTATTGCATCATTGTAATGGTTACTACCTGAAGCTATAGTCATTTAAAAAAAGTCAGTTATTATTATTATTATAGCTTTTATATAGCGCTGCTTTCATGCTTATAGCATGCTCAGAGCGCTTTGGTCCAATCTCATTTGTGGACCGGTGGGGGGGAGGGGGTATTTAGGAGTTGGTTTCCCGCGCTGCCTTTGGGCGCTCGGTAAACACAACTCTGCCCGAGTCGGGTGTCGAACCTCGAGCCCCCTTCTAGGTAGCCAAGCAAGCCAAGCTCAAGCCGCACTTAGCCTCTCGACCACGCGTTATATTGGTACAAGATGAAGCAGTTTCACTTACGATACACTGTAATATTTGCAGGCAAATTGTGTCTGTAATGTAGAACTCTACCAGAACATCACAATCATTTGTTCATTTGATTTCGTGTCGGAAACCTATATCACCATCGTTATGGTTCCTATCCAAGGCTATAAATAATAAAGATAATCAGCTAAAGAATAAACTAGCTTCACTCACGATATACTGTAAGAATTGCAGTCACATTGTGTCTGTAATGTTTAACTGTTAATAATTGGTAATCTCCATGAATGTGCAAAGAACATTTGTACATCCCAGCATCCTCCAGTTTCACTTTGTCTATATTGACTGTGATATTTGCATCTATTATGCCTACGTTGTTGCATTTACCGGGGTGATAGTGCCCTGGCATTCCATTCATTTGAATATCCCATGGAGTATCAACTTTCTAAAAAAAAATACATACAATTATATTTGTAGAATAAAAAAGTTTCTCTACTGAGACTTTGAATGAAATATTTTCAAAGCATTCACATTAATTAGATTTAATAGCAGTAAGGCAGTGTTTCTCAACCTGTGTGCCGCGGCACACTAGTGTGCCGCCGAAGATTTGTAGGTGTGCCGCGGGAATTTTCAGAACGCCACACGTGTAGCATTACACAGGTCTGCCTCTTATTAAATTTTTATTTTACGTCGCGATGACATCCCCTCTTGCAAATATCAGTAATAGTAGTGGATCGCTCCATATTGATGGAAAGGGGTGTTAGCAATTCAGTTTATGGAATTTCCCACTAAATATATAAATATATATTATAATGACTCAACTGTAGGCCAACATAGCAGATGCACAACAGTTCATGAATTGACAAAGATAATAATTAGCGATGTGTGTCATGTACATTGATTAGGTGTATGCTAATAATAACAAGTTATCACTAAACATTATTTATATTTTATATCCATGGAGAAATACGTTATTAAGAATGAAACTGCGAAAGCGTTAAATGAAAAGCAAGGAACCAAACGAAGGTACAAAGAAGATTACATCGGATATGGTTTCATATCTTCGGGACCTGAAGATTCTCCATTGCCAATCTGTCTGATCTGCAATGCAACTCTATCAAATGAGGCGCTTGTTCCAAGCAAATTGAAGAGACACTTGGAAACAAATCATCCAGCTGTAAAAACCCAACCGAAGGAATACTTCGAAAACATCAGGGCTCAACAAAATAAACAAGCTAGGAAACTTACAAATTACCTAAAGCTGCCAAAAAAGGGATTGATTGCATGCTATAAGGTTGCTCAGTTATTAGCAAAACGCAAGAAAGCACACACAGAGGCTGAATCTGTCATTGTACCAGCTTTAGAAATAGTTGTTGAAACAATCCTAGGACCTGATGCCGCCGAAAAAGTTAAACAAGTTCCTTTGTCGAATGATACTATCTCACGCAGAATAAAAGACTTACAAGATGAAATCTGCGAACACTTCAACGTGACTGACGATGAAAGGAGTCTCCGATTGCTTTCTTTCTTACAATGATTGTGCTTCAAACAAAGAAATTACCCCCGAAATTCTTGACACTTTGACACACCTGCAGTCAACATTGCAGCATTACTTTCCAACAATTGGAAGTAATGAATATGGATGCATCAGCTATCCATTTGGAAACTATGAAGCTACAAATCTTACAACTGAAGAAGAAGAGCAGCTCATTGATTTAAAAAACGATGTAGTTCTTAAGTCAAGTTTTTGCCGAGAAAGCCTGGATAATTTTTGGATTTCAATCAACAAAATATATCCAGCAATCAGTTTAAATGCAATCAAAATAATTCTTGCATTTTCATCTTCATGGTTTTGTGAATTTGGATTTTCAGCACTGACTGAAATCAAGTCTAAGAAAAGAGAGAGACTTCTTTCAATAGATGATGAAATGCGAGTTTGTTTGTCGACTTTGGAGCCTCGGATAGATCTCATTTGCTCTCAAAAACAGGAACAAACTTTACATTAAAAGTAATGATTAAAAACTGGTAAATCATTTTTTTCTTTTTATTTTAAAACAACTGTTGCTCTTCGTGGTGTGCCGCGAAATTTTTGTTGTTTTTTTACTGTGCCGGCAGACAAAAAAGGTTGAGAAACACTGCCTTAACCCTAGAAGAGATCAAAAGAAGGCATAGAGAATTGTGTTTCGACCTTCGCTACACTTTGACCAATAGTATTTGGTAACTCAGAAGCTCACCAAAAGTCCAAGATGGAGGTCAACAAGGTGTGTGTGTTTTGAACACGGCACTGTACAACCGGAAATGAGTCATGAACCACTTAAAGCAAGAACGCTCTTTTATAAAGAATAGTGATTCAAAGCAAATATTGTTTTCACTAATTGATTCGAACGGCTACATTGGGTTGATTGATAATAAATATTGTCAATAAAAATGTAATGTCCAATCAATTCTTTTTCCACTCTTAAGTGAAAGATGGAAATATCTACACAAACCTGGATGAGATTATAATAGTCTACATACTGCCCTAATCTTAATTATAACTGTAATCTTCGATATCGAGGACTGTGATAACATAGAGAGACATATGTATTTAGATCTAGTTTTAACTTTTATGATTATGGTCGACTGGATCTTTTTCTTTAAAGTAATCTTGTATCAAGAAACTTCAAGATCTTAATTGCATAATTTGTATGAGGTATAGATCTAGATTTAGAATTGGATTTTTCAAGCTCTATGATTTTACGAGATTAACCCTTAAAGTGCTGAGCTGTTTCACAATGAGTGCATACCAAATGGAATTACAATTCTCGTGTTAAGAGGCTAAACTACCACACGCATTTTAAGGGTTAATGCTAGATAAACGATAAGTAACATGGGCATGGCTGAAATAGGCCAATATCTAGTCTAAATCTAGAACTTGTACATATGTAATTTTAACGGGTCTAAAAATTCTAATTCTTAAAAAAGAATCACGTATAAGCCTAATTCTTACCACTAGTCCGACTTAAGAAAAAGCTGATTACAAACAAAAAAACAATCATTTCTTTGTTAAATTTGACAATTTTACATTTTATTTCTTACTTTGAATTTGCTGGTAAGCTGATAACACAGACCTATATAAGCTGTAATCTGATTTAAAAACATGAAACTATTGTTATAAGGAAACAAAAGATATCATTGTCTTTATTAGCGCTTTCGTCAATATTTTTCAAATCTTCTCTTATCTTATCTTACATTATATGTTAAAGACGTTACTTCAAAAAAAAAAGATAATTACGTCCTACGCGTCATGCATTTAGACATGCATGTTAACCAATGATCTATACTCTGCCAAGTCAGTGGTTTTCTTGGCTAACTTAGCAACTCATACTATGCTCTAATAGCGCTAAGGAATGTTATGACCATAGATAAAAATAAATATAGACTGGAAAAAGGAAGTAATTTCATGTAACTTGAAAACATGTATATCTATTGAATTCGGATTTCCGAATTATGAAAAATTTTAAAATTGCACGATCTTCAGTCTAAAAGATTAAACAAAATGTATATACATAAAATAAAGTACACACAATTGCAATTCACAAATGTTTATTTCATAAACCTCTCTTATTGGCCAGTCTATATTTATTTATGTCTATGGTTATGACATGATTAGGATTTAGTTAGATTTGTTTCGGGAATAATAAGGGGAAAGTTTTAATTAGTTACAGATGACGTAAAGATAGTTAAAAAAAAGAAGACTCTACGATATAATACACTATACGCATGTTTTCATTACAACGGTTAAATAGACAATATCTAAACGGCTTGCGACAGAAGACATTGAACGTGTTTCCTTTTGAAGATTAAAAGTATTTTATTGTTCAAACTAGCGTTGACTGCATCCTTTGATTGTTTTGGCTTTACGCCGGTGTTATTAAAGCAGTTTGTGTTCAGTGTTACTGCCATTGTTACCTCATTTAACTACTCAACACAGCCCGGGAGCCATAAAATGAAGAAAGAGCTTTTGTACAAATTTGTCCTAGCATATGGAACGGGGAATGTGCCTTTATCTTTGTGTCTTTCTGTGTATTTTATTAAATTTAGTTTTTGTATTTGAAGATTATGGTTCAGTGTTTTATGTTTAATTGCTTCTTTACTTTTGAGCCTTCTATCTCGAAGGCTTTCTAAATTTAGTGATTTTACTAAATGTTTTACTCTAGTCTAATGTGTAAATTCGTTTGTTACTGCTTTATTTTGTGTCTGTTCAAGTTTCTTGAGTTGAGGGGTCCTAAACAGAGGATGTGTATTCTATTTTAGGCCTAACCAAGGTTAAATAATAAATATCATTTTAGTTTTATGTTTTTATTTGGTTTATAGAAATTTCTTTTAATAGACCCTGATGTTTTTTTTTATTTTTTATTGTTTTATCAATATGGGGATTCCATGACAGTTTTTTTATTTATTATAACACCTAGGTATTTTGCGTTTTTAGCCTGGTTGCCTGTGTTACTGATTTACCATGAATAAGATAAATGGTATTATTTTTTTTTAGTTTTTTTTTTGTTACTCTTAATAACTGACATTTTTCTGGGTGAAAAGACATGCTCCAATTTGATTCCCATTTCTGCTATCCGTCTAATTCTCTTTGTAAAATTTCTGTATCTTGTGTTGTTTTTATTGTTCTATATATTATGCAATCGTCTGCGAATAATCTGACTTTCGTTCCTGAACTAATGCAATTTGGTAAATCATTTATGTAAATTAAAAATAATAATGGTCCTAATACTGTTCCTTGAGGTACACCTGGGTTTACTGTTATTGGTGTTGATTTAAAGCCATTTATTATTACAGTTTGTTCTCTCCCTATCAGAAAATCTTTAATCCACTGATGCAACGCTTCACTGTCCAGAGAAACTACGCTTTTGGTTGAGGAATAGTTGTTGTTTTTTTTTTAAGCCTAACAAAACAAAAAAAAAATTAATGGCTATGAAGCAGTGGTTCTCACCACACTTTTGTATGGCTTTTGTATGGGTTGTCTGTCAAGGGCATTTAAAGCTCCTCGAATGCTTCCATCAAATATGCATTCGTTCCATAACTGGTCTATGCTGGCAAGATTACGTTACAAATAACTATGCTCTGGAGACCTGTGTTAACAGTTTAGAAGCACTAATTACTAGTCGAGAGCTGCACTAGGTCACTTGTACCTCAAGGGAGACGACCGCATGACAAAACAAATGGAGGGCGACTTATCAGAGATACTAAACACTACAAAGATCAACTCGGGCGTCATTTCGCCCTTACAAACATGTAGGAAATAGCTGGCAGAAGATTCCGTTTGAAAGAGATCTAGAGAGCTCTCTCCAAAGCCGAGGTACCACATTTAGGACCCAAAGAAACGCCCATATTGAATTCAGGTACAGAAGACGTAATGAAAATTCACTGACTGCGGACTAAGGCTTTGGCTGCACACCATGGGAGCCCGCAGGGGGTGCACTTGCACCCCCCTGGATTCTGAGTAGCCAAATTCTAGACATTTTTTTCGCATCATCAAATCAATTAATTTCTAAGTAGCAACTGAACAAGTAGTGCTTCCACTGGTTAATGTAGTAGTAGAAATAAGTAGATAAACCTAGGCGTATTGAATGGATGGCCAACCATGTATGTGCGTGCCTCTGAATTCAAAGTAACCACATTTTAGCCATTTTTTAAAATAATGAAATACATCTGCCAGATCTGTTTTTTTTTTATTACTTAGGCTAGATGCAGATTCAGTCAGAATCCAGGGGGGTGCAAATGCACTCTCATGTACCCCCCTACGGGTGCCCGTGCATTATTGATTCAAGAGTTTAATAAATTAATATTAAGGAAAGTTTGGTCTTCTAAATCTAAAAGCCTATCATTAGAATATTATAAAGTGTAGTAGTTTTAAAAGTAGTGTTTCCACTGAGAAACAGTTGTAAAGATATGCTATTATTATAACTAGAATAGGCAAATCTGTAGTTCATGTCTGACCATGTACGATTTATTTTAGGCGTGCAATTCTTTGCTCTATAAAGGGTGTCAAATATTCTATACCATGTTAGTCGTGACGATTTGTTTATATTTGCACATAGCTATAGTTATTATGAATGCAACAAGGTCGACTTTCACAAAACATTCTGTGTTATGATTTAACAGAAGGCAGGAAATTCGCTGGTCATCCACTGCTAAGGTATACTAATCTATGCAAACGCGACATAAAGGTCTTCAAAATCGACACCAACAGCTGGAAGAAAGTGGGACTGAATAGATCCACACGAAGAGCGAGCATTTAAGGACGTTCCTGGATTGCAGATGCCAGACACGATATTAGTAGAAAGAAGGTTGAAAGTAAAAAGATTGGCATCTTTAGTCACACAAGAAGATGCAAAGGGAAAAAAATCGTCTTGAGACGTACAATGCTACAATTATTTGTTTATTTAGCTAAGGTCTAGAAATTTATTCTTTTTGCCAATGATCTTTCGATGTAATAAATGCTATATAGTTGCGGTCGGTGACAGCGCTCGATAAAACAGCGGGTTAAACACGTGCACCAGTTTACAATAGAAGAGATACAAGAAAGTTCTTCACATGTCGTCATTCGGGTCAAAACGTTGATTTAGATCAACGGAGCACTGGCAGCAGCAAGAGCCCAAAAACTACAAGCTGCACAATCATGAATTAACTGCATTTACTGGGCATTTTAGTGATGAAACTGCAGAAATCTCAGGCACTGAGCAGATGTCTTTGAGTGTTCGGTTTGTTGATTGCGATTGTATTCGACTTCATTAGTTTAGTTTCTGTGGTTCAGAGAGACATGCTACATGTGTCTAACGTCATTGTAAAGTCTAGATATGGACAAACTACTCGGTCAAGGCTGCCCTGTTATGGCTAGAAATCTTCTTACGTATAAGTCCCTAGAAATAGCGTTGGTGCTTAATTTACCTCTTTGTGTGAGACACAATGAACTGAAAAATACAAATCTATTCAAGCTTAAAGTCTCAACTTAGAGATCATTGACTGTTTGTTGGATCTTAAAATAACGACTGCAAGTGAACCATATAAACTGCACATGTTTAGTAAATGTCACCGCCTCTTGTGTTTCTGATTTGTCTTTTCATTGTCGTCGTCTTCTTCGTTCTCATTGTTATGTTGGAAGGTTCAGATGACTAGATCAATTTATGAGATGAGCTGCGAAGTGGTTTCCAAATCAGGGAGCTCTCCATACAGATTTCTTTCTATTGGGGTGTTTTGAGGCCAGTGTCTTATATGGCCTCTTGGCAAAGAGCGCAGTCTTGGAGTACGTGGTCGGCATTCTCTGATGACACTCTACATTTGCATATTTCACTGGTTCCAATTTTCCAGTGCATGTGTTGTTGCATTTTGTTGTGTCCGGTCCTAAGTCGAAAGATTTGACGTTGATTAGACGTCGGGATAAGCTTATAGTAAGCATCATCTTTCTGTGATTAGGATATGAGCTCGTCCATTTCTCATTTATTTTATTTGCAATTAATTTCTTTTTTCTTCTGGAAAGAGTGCAGAGTTTATTTGTGAGTTAGTTCTCCCACTCTTGGTGAGTGGTTCAGCCTTCTCATTTCCTTCTAGCTGGTACCCATTGAATAACAGCTTTTTTGCTGTTGTTGTTTTTAATATAAGAGAAATCAGAGTTTTGCAAGCTTTGGAGGGTTGTTTTCGCATTGGTTAGTAAGACAATCTGACTGTGGGGGGAACTTGGATGATTTGCGAGCATCTAGTGTTAGTGTTTCCATTTCTGCTCTGTGGCTGTCAGGGAGCACTCCAGTTGCAATAGATTTTTCTAGTTTTTCTCCATCTGGCCATTCGATGAGAATTCCAGCTCTTCCATTTCTGGTGGCTTTATGGGAAGATCCATCGGTATAAAATTAGATCCACTGATTGCTAGGACAATTGGTTTGAAGAAAACAGTTCACTATTTCCTTGAGCTCTGTTGGTCTGTAGTCAGATTTTCTTTTTATGTTTTCAGTATGTTTTCAATATGGTCCCTTATAATAGGAAGAGGGCTTTCGTTCCAGGGGTGAGATTCATTATGGTGTATCGAGGATTCCAGAGTTATTTATCATTGTCGTCAATTATTCATCTGTTCTTGAACCAGTTTCTATGGTGTTGCAGTCTTTCCAACTTAACTTAGTGGCCGCTCAACGGCAGCTCAGCAGTAACATTGATGACATAATCAAAAATCATCTTGACCATCTCGAGGAACACGTCAGAGATGTTATCTTGAGGAAGGAGAGACTACTGGCAGAAAAACATGATATTGAAATTTGAGTTGTTACCGCCGAGAAAAAAAAACGTTTGGATTTTGGGAGTTATTACAGAATACGGATTTACATTACATACCTTAATGCTTAAGTTTCTTCATTAGGCTACTTCTCGGGTGGGGGGGGGGCAGCCCTACCGTCCCCTCCCCCGCTGGATCCGCCAGTGCTTGCACCCCCCTGCAAAAAATCCTGCGGGTGCCCATGCTGCACACGATGCCGATAAGCGGGCAGGTTGGGTTTTGGTATTCAGTTCAAACATTGTACTCAACCTTAATGATCGAAACAGAAGACATTGCCTAGGGTGGCTATCCACTTAAAAAGAAAATTGGGCTAAACTCAAACATTGGAAAAGAATAAGGCTTTACACAAATTGAACAGACTGGTACAAAAAGCTTGCACATACAGTTCTACACCCGTACAGAATCTTCGACTCCGCTTTACCCACACAGTATCCTTTGGGCACATCATTTCAAGAGAGGCTAGAACTGCTTTTTAGACATTACAGTTCAACTGCTGTCTTTAGGCAGGTACTGTAAAGGTCTGTTACTGTGGCTCAGGGTTAGATAGTGTGTCATAAGTACAGCATAACGAACACTCGACTTTATTTTTCTTAACATACGTAAGGCACCTATCAGAACTTTGTGCACCTAGAGGAGCCCAATGGTTTCGAAGTTTAAAATCCACGCCCTCACCTGGATTTGAATCTGGGACCATCCAGTTTGGAAACAAATGAATTTACCATTCAGACACTGCGCCTCTTCAGCGACTTAAGGAGGCAACGATTCTACAAGATTACAAAAGTGTTGTGGTCGTTGACCTGTAGCACCAGATCGCTAGTAGACATTTAAATCGATAAAGAGGTATTCTATCTTAACTTATATTACTAAAAATGACTTGAAAATAAATAAACTTCTTTGCAAATAAAAATGTATGAGACTTCTATTTCAATATAGACACATTCAGCTTAAGATGAAATAAAATAAAAAACAGGATTGGTTAACCATACCATAAAAACACGTCCTTACAGTTATGGATGTTCTGTGTTATAAGTAATCAGTAGAATAAGCAAAAGTCAGATAACCTTCAAGAATAGCACATTACAGGACATCCTCTGTCAGCTACTTTCCTCAATACCTGTAAGGACAAAAATGAGTTTATCTTATAGCGTTTAAGGGTTGCACATCTGTATACTCGTCCTCCTTTAAGCTCGCCAAAAGAAGATCTCTTTTGGCATGCGGTCGTCTCCCATGATGTACAGGTGTCAAACCAAGTGCAGATTTCGAATGGTAATTAGTGTTTTTATACTGTCCTCACCAGCCTCCACCAGAACATAGTTATTTGTAACGTAGTCTTGCCAGCGTAGTCCCATTATAGAGTCAATGCATCTTGTGGAAAGCATTCGAGGAGCTTTAAATGGCCTTGACAGAACACCCGGGCCTCAGAGCCATACAAATGTATGGTGAGAACTGCTGTTTTATAAACATTGATTTTTTTTGTTAGATGAGGAGACCTATTCCCTGACCAATGGCTCTGTTGGACTACGCGAGACAGTTATCTATTTCTCTGGACACTTATTCCACGACCTTTGGCTCTGTTGGACTTCGCGAGACAGTTATCTATTTCTCTGGACACTTATTCCACGACCTTTGGCTCTGTTGGACTTCGCGAGACAGTTATTTATTTCTCTAGACACTTATTCCCTGACCAATGGCTCTGTTGGACTGCGCGAGACAGTTATCTATTTCTCTGGACACTTATTCCACGATCAATGGCTCTGTTGGACTGCGCGAGACAGCTATCTATTTCTCTGGACACTTATTCCACGATCAATGGCTCTGTTGGACTGCGCGAGAAGTTATCTATTTCTCTGGAAACTTATTCCATGACCAATGGCTCTGTTGGACTGCGCGAGACAGTTATCTATTTCTCTGGACACTTATTCCATGACCAATGGCTCTGTTGGACTGCGCGAGAAGTTATCTATTTCTCTGGACACTTATGTTATAACCAATGGCTCTGTTGGACTGCGCGAGACAGTTATCTATTTCTCTGAACACTTATTCCATGACCAATGGCTCTGTTGGACTGCGCGAGACAGTTATCTATTTCTCTGGACACTTATTTAATGATCAATGGCTCTGTTGGACTTCGCGAGACAGTTATCTATTTCTCTAAGAAAATCGATTATCATTTCTTTGTTGTTTTTTTACATTCAATAATAAAAAAATATCTTTACAGATAATGTGATATATTTCTCTGAAATACTCGTTTACGTCTGAACTCTCTGAGAGCAGGGCAAGAAGAGCCGCATCATCAGCGAATTTTGTGAAGGAGCAAAAATGACGAAGGGGCTGAAAATCATTGGCGTACAAAAAAAAACATAATGGCGATGTCGCAGCCCCCTGGGGCGCCCCTGTGTATGCGTGCATTGATATAACATTGTTTACCCTAACCCTCTGAGGTCTATGGGTCAAAAATTCATTAGCCCATAGTATTAAATATGGACTAATCTGTTGACATTGTTTATATGTGTAGCTTGAATGATTCCCCTTGACTAAGGGAGTGTTGTGATGTTGTGTGTAATGTGTGTAAACACAGTGTGTAAATAAATTCACTCATGAATCTGGCGTTCTAGCGTTGGCGTTATTTGTGGTTATAAAGTGTAATGTTCTTAGATTAACAAGTGGTAGCAGAGCTGTAAGTAAAATTATTTACTTTATTGATCCAATTTGAAGTAATGATGGCTACTAGGATAGAAATTCCATCATTTATTAAAGAAAAGCCATATGAATTATATAAACAAGAGTTACTAGCATGGAATGAAATAACTGACTTGAAAGAAGAGAAAAGAGCCATAGCCATATCCCTTTCACTTCCACAAAACAGTGAATCAGGGATAAGAGAGAAAGTGTTCGAACAATTAGACCTATCAGACCTCAAGTGTCGTGAAGGCTTTGAGAGACTTTTGAAGTTCCTAGACAAGAACTTGGCCAAAGATGACCTCGCAGATAGCATTCACAAATTTGACGAGTTTGAAGATTTTAAACAGGGGGAAAACCAGTCCATACAAGATTTCATAGCAGAATTTGACATGAAATATAGAAGAATGGAAAAGAAAAAGATGAAGCTGTTACCAGAGATTCTGGCCTTTAAGCTACTCAGAAAGGCAAGAATTACTCGAAATGAAAAGATGCTTGTTTTGACTGGTATGAATTACGCCAATAGGGAAACGTTATATGAAGAAGCTAAGTCATCTCTGAAAAAGTTTAAGGGGGAAGAAAGTAAACTGAAAAACCAAGAGGCAAGTATCAAACTTGAGTCAACGTTTTTAGCTGAAAATGAAGAAGCTTTATGGGCAGCAGGATACCAAAGGCGTGAACACTTTAGTAGCTTTGGAAAACGAGAAGATCAGACCAAATACAACTATAAGCCTAAAGTTGGACATCAAGTGAGAGGTGGAGGACAGGGAAGAGGCGGCAACCGAGGTTTCGGACTTCCAAAATTTCCACGAAGCTCGAAAAATATCAACCCAGTTGGTCCCGATGGAAATATCCTGACATGCAAATCATGTGGATCATACAGACATCTTTTGTCCAAGTGCCCTGACAGTTGGGAAAACATGTCTAAGAGGGTCAATGTGGTTGACCAGGAAGAAGAAGCCTGTTTGTTCACAGGAAATCACAAAGATGAAACTTCACAATTAGGCATTGAAGCTTTTAACTAGTGCCCATATTGTATGGATTAAAGACAGAGACGGGCATTGTTGTCCAATTTTTTGGAAAGCCTCGAAGATCAAAAGGGTAGTGAGATCTACCATAGCTGCTGAGGCATTAGGCTTGCAAGAAGGCCTAGAGTCTGCCATCTTTTACAGAACTGTAATTGAAGAACTCTGTGGTATTGAGAAACAGTCTTTGTCTATCACAGTTTTCATTGACAACAGAAGTGTCATTGAAGCGCTGCAGACCACCAAGATAGTGGAAGACAAAAGGCTGCGTATTGACATAGCTTCCATTAATGAGATGCAGAGGACTGAAAGAATTGAAATTCGCTGGTGTCCTGGAAGAGCACAACTAGCTAATGTGATGACCAAACGGGGCGCATCTGGACTTCTACTTCTGACCATACTGCAAGAAGGAAGACTCCCGGATGAGTTTATGTAAACAGCACTATTATTTCATTTTTTTTTCCACCATATTTTATTTCTGGTTTTGTAAATATGCCTACTATTCCATTTTGTTATTCATCAAATCTAAAATTATTTTATTTCTTGTTTTGTAAATACGCCTACTATTTCATTTTGTTATTCACCAAACCTATAATTGTAGTTCTAATATTAACTATTATGTTGTTGTTTAAAAAAAAAAAAAAAAAAAAACCAAAAAAGGAAAAAAAAATTTAAAAAAAAAAAAAAAAAAAAAAGGAAATAATAATAAAATTGACTTTGTATGTTTAATTCTGATTTATTTTGCTTATTACAGATCTTCTACATTGTACTTTTGTCATGTATTACATACTTATTGAATATTGATATCAATGATATTTCTAAATTAATTTTTGTACATTTTTCCCGATTCTGGATTTTTGCCTTTAATGTTCAAAGAAAGAATGAGTGAGAAAAAGAAAAAGAGAAATTGTAATTAATGTTGACATTGTTTATATGTGTAGCTTGAATGATTCCCCTTGACTAAGGGAGTGTTGTGATGTTATGTGTCATGTGTGTAAACACAGTGTGTAAATAAATTCACTCATGAATCTGGCGTTATAGCGTTGGCGTTATTTGTGGTTATAAAGTGTAATGTTCTTAGATTAACATAATCTTCTACGCTTTCATTTTTCGATGAGTAAATGAAGTTTTATGGTGTTAAATGCTGATCAATAAAGAACAATGACTATAGCCAAGTTTTGCTACACCAGTTACATCAGTTGACTCCTACTCATAGAGAGCCAATGAAAAGAATTCAAATTCAACCATGTCATTTATTCTATCTGCCACAGTATTCCTAGTTAACACAATTCTTTGAATGCTTTCGCCTCTTCTGGACAAATTACTTCAGCTTTAACGACACACTCCTTCATAAAATCACATATACTAAATGATTTGCTATGGCTCTCAATTAAGTTTTACAAAATGTAGCAGGCTTACACTGCAGACTCACTCTCGTTGTTCAGTTTAACAAATACTAATTTTCAATCCAAGTAGTTTGGTATCTCTTATTTTCCAGCGTAATAGTTTAACATTATTTTGATAATTTTTTATGTGGCCAAGCGGGCCGCATGCAAAGTGGTCGCGGGCCGCGGCCCCCAAACGCCTTGTTTGACATGCCCGACATAGACTCACGCTTCCTAATAAAGTTTTCTTGTTTTTTTCGTCCAAAGCCAACACTTGCACTTTGATGGAACTTATGGATTCAAAGGAGAAGACGACGAGGCTAATGAGGAATCAAGTGGCTCAGAAGAAAGAAATGTTGGCCTGAAACATATAGTTTTAATGATGATTATTGTATGTTACTGTTTAAATTAACGTGTATTTAAAATTTAGATGTATTATATTTGGATGCATTTTCAAGTCTATTACACTTTGAGAATATTTGATTGACGTTTTATTTCTGGTACGTGTCAAGAAAAGAAAAGAAAAAAAAAACTTAATTTGGACATAAAGAAAAGAAGTCGTCTAAGAATGTTGGCTTGAGAGAAAGTGGAAACAAAAAGGGGGAAGGGGACAAAGAGATGAAGACATTATAAAGATGTATAAGTTGAACGGTAAAGAGCAATGAAGAAAAGAAGAAACAGAAAAATCATCGAATTAAACAAGATTACAAAGAGAGATTGTGTGATACACAAACTCAGAGGCGGCCCCCGTCGGAGTCGGATCCCTATCAGATCCGCCTATTCGCAAGATGTTTCGGATGTTCCTTCTAAGTTGAAAATAATTAACTTCTCGCTGCCTTATCTTGATGTTTGCGCACTAGACTTAAGTTCGGATTTTACGTTGGTCCCTGGCTCAATTCCCGTATGCTCCCATCTGAAACTATCGCAATATTTCTGAAGAACAGTAAAGGTTAAATCATATTTTCAAAAACCTTTAGTGAGTTTTTTTCTAACCGTGACGGACAGACCAACCAACAGACAAAACGCACAAAAATATGCTTCTTTCATTCTAATGGGGCACTAAACAATTAAAACAAAAATCTGAATTTTGAAAAATTTAAGAAATAAGTTTAGAATCATGTCATTGCCGGGCTTTACGCTAGTACCCGAAAGTCGCTGCTAAAAGTTCATTTTAAAAAATGTGCGTGATATCTACTTGTCGAGAGCATTTATTGTAGTAACATTTCCTCCCTTACATTTACATAATTGTTTTATAATTGGTGTTTTATTCTTAAAAAATCGCTTGCATAATTAATTTTATAAATTAAACGGTTTGCTTTTAGAAAACTAAAAGTAGCCGTTGCACCTAAACTTTTCAAGCCGCATTTAATGGTGAAATAATATTTTTCGTATCTCTTCTAATTTTGGCGCTCTAAGTGTGACAGACGGACAGATAGACAGAAATTCATTTTAAAAAATGTGCGTGATATTTACATGCCAAGAGCATATATTATAGTAACATTTCCTCCCTTACATTCACGTAATTGTTTCAGAATTGGTGTTTTGTTATTAAAAAATCGCTTGCATAATTAATTTTATAAATTAAACTGTTTGCTTTTAGAAAACTAAAAGTAGCCGTTGCACCTAAACTTTTTAAGCCGTATCTAATGGCGTAAAAATATTTTTCGTATCTCTTCTAGTTTTGGCGCCCTGAGTGTGACAGACGGACAGACGGACATTTAGCACAAACCTAATAGCGGCTTTTCCCCTTATGGGGGCCGCTAAAAAGGCATGAAATGTACATTGTCCGGTACTTACCATTACTATCCAGATATATTTTTTACAATAAATAATAATACAGTAGTGAGATATTCAAAGATCATGTCCATAAGCAAAGATTTTGGTATTGGAAGTGCAGTTAGTATGCATTATAAATCAGATCTACTTTATGACAATTAATAAAGTTTTAAATTTCTTATTATATCACAATTATTTTTGTTCTAACTTATGAGTATTTACTATCTAAGTAAGCAACCCAAAAAGAGGCAAAGAAAAGAGGCCTATTGGCCAAGGATTGCTATGATAAAGCTACAATTTAATAGCGTAAAACCCACTAAAACTTTTATGTAGTATGTCTGTCCTTTTGTTACATTTAAATTCCCAAAATATGATAAAAGCTGTCCCAAATTTGATGTCATCATCATTTGTGTTAACTACGTTTAGGTACAATGGCTATTCTTCATCTTCAAAAAAAAAAAAACAACAACAATAAATTGAAAGGGCCAATCGTTCGAGACATTTTTTTTTAATATATAAAGAGACTCAACATAAGGGAGATTGTATTAAAGAAACAACAATAACTTTGTATATTTCTATCAACATATTTGTAAACAATTTCGTCTATTGAGAAAAAAAATATGTTAAAATATAGGTCGCTGATAAAGATCTATGTGTTTTCTGGTACAAGTTTGCATGTGTTTTGACAAATACCATTTAGACTAAATTTAGAGCTTTGTCATAAGGGAAGTAATTCTTCAATGGCGTAGGGATGAGAAATAAAGCCTCTCCTACCTCCCCTTTAACGCCCTAGAGACCCACAATTAACTACATTATCATTTAATCATATCCGTAAGCAGTACACCAGGGGTGGGCAACCTTTTTCAACCGAGGGCCGCATTAATGAAATTTGGGGACTAGGCGGGCCGCATATATGTATATATGATTTGTTTGAAAAGATTTAAGATGCACATACATTTCATGTACAAACAACAAATTACAATGCTTCCGATGATAAACATAAAGTTTGTCTTCAACTCTTCATTAGAGACATTAGAAAAGGGTCACAGTCAACGACCATTAAGGAACCTAACAATTTCTTCCTTTAAATTCCATATTGATCTTATGATTGGCCAGTGAATACAACTGTGTTACCAAACATCAGAATGTTTTAATTCCAAATCTTCACATACTTTTCGGAACTGCCGGCCTTTTTAGATTGGAGGATATAGGCGAAGTGAATTTGGTGGCCCCGAATAAAATAAGAATATACAAAATAAAGGGGAAAAAATGCAATTTATTAAACACACAATGTACTTCGAACAATAACATTGAGTACAAGTTTCGCTATTCCTTGACTGTAATATCAAACTGTAGTTCCTATGCGAGCCATTTAACAACTATGAACCTTAGCAGCAACAAACATTCACTATGCCAAGAGACGGCCTCTGAGCATTTAAAATTTTCTATACGTATACCCACACAATGTTATAAATGTAATGTAGCTATGTGTAAACTTTCCAGTTACTAGTTTATGGTTGAGATATTTTCTTTATTTTTATTTAAAAAGTTGTTTTTCTCAGTCGAAGCTCCATCAGTTGTTACCCTTGCCATCTTGTACAAGCCAACCCAACTCTTTCAACACAGTTCTCCATAGCATTGAATAAATACTGGCCAGGACTTGCGTCTTTTACTGAATTTATATAGTAATGTATAGTATAGTATTATATAGTATTGCTATTGAATGTAATCTTCGTTTTTTTCAAAACTCTTTAGAAAGACGTTTGGAGACAATGATTATTTAGCCTCTTCATTACAAATGATAAGAATCAAAAGTTTGAATAATGTCTCTAGATATTTACAATGATTTATTTAGGTTTTCGCGGGCCGCATAAAACACTTCGGCGGGCCGCATGTGGCCCGCGGGCCGTATTTTGCCCACCTCTGCAGTACACTAATCGTGTTTAAGGAGCAAGAACTATCATTCTTTTAAATACCATTTGGTACGAAAATTGTTTTGATTACAGCTTGTAGTTAGTTCACAGTCTACATGCATTTTGGACCCATGGGAGGATCAAATGGGGGCTGCCTGAGTTTGTATGATAACACAAACTTTCTTTGTAATCTTGCATTATTGCTATTATTTAAAGTAAGTAAAAAGTAATTAAAATAAAAAATAAAAAATTTAAAAAAAAAAAAAAAAACTATTAGGCGCACATGGAAACAATTTAAAATACATATGAACAAAGATTTGAATGTAAAAGGATTTCTTATTTAAGTATTATCGAAGGTTAAGTGTAGTAACTGACTCGAGTGAAAAAACTTTTACCGTTACATTCGTGGTTTGAGTTCGAATCCCTGCAACTCGACTCTGAAAAAAAAAAAAAAAATGACTAGAACCCCACACACATACGTTAGGGCACAGTTGATTATTAAGTTCAAGGCCATGACATATGAAGTTCTTGAATTTGATACAAGCTGTTTCACACACTTTGCCCGCAATGACCTGCGCAAAATGAGTGTCGTATATTGTGTCAAATATTTCAGGATTAATATCATAAATAAACCTAGCTTGTTATTTGTCGCTCACACAGTCAATACATCGAGATGTTTTAGCGCATATAAATCAAGGTTTGTCACTAGGGTCCTTTATATGGTATTTCAAGTAAACTCGTTTTTATATTGTATTTCAAGTAAACTCCTTATCTCCGTAATTATTTTCCATGTTATGACAGAATTGTTCATTTTTTCACATTTGTACATTCTACCCTGTTATGATTAAACTCCAATAACATTATTGTTTATAATCAGAAAACGCCAAAAGTCCAATCCTTGATGCACCGCTTCAATAACTCAAATAAAAGTTTATAAACCAAATATAAATTAAATTTAATGGGGTCACATCAAAGATAGTAACACTATTTAGGGGAGAAAGAGTTAAAAGACACTAGATTAAACTCCACCGTAGACAACTAAATAAAAAAAAATTAAGATACAATTTTAATCTCAATGCGTAGTAGTGGAACTTATTATCATTGAACGAGTTTTATGTTCACCAGTACTAAGTATATCATGTTGATGCTAAACCACAAGCGGAAGAGTTTACAAGATTTGATTCTGCAACTCTAAAAAGGTGACACAAATTTACATACACCTTAAAAAAAGTTGTTTTTGTTTAGTTTTTTTTTTATATATATATTTTAATTACTTTTTACTTACTTTAAATAATAGCAATAATGCAAGATTACAAAGAAAGTTTGTGTTATCATACAAACTCAGGCAGTCCCCATTGGATCCTCCCATGGGTCGAAACTACATGTAGACTATGAACTACAAGCTGTAATCAAAACTATTTTCGTACCAAATGGTATTTAAAAGATTGATAGTTATTGTACCTTAAACACGATTAGTGTACGGCTTACGGATATGATTAAAGGGTGTCCGGTCATTTCATTCCCAAATAAATATTTTTTTCATAAAGAAAAAAATCCAAGGTGTGGTGGTAGTGGACTGGGAACGTTCTTCCTGGAGATAAAATTAAAGATGGGGCAGATTTCCGCTCGACGGCAAGGGGTGTAAACATTTTTTGGGCGGCCCCCCCCCCCCCCACGTGGGGGGGGGGGTGGGTTGTAGCTAAAATCAGCTAGTATAACTGAACCGATAAAGTCGTTTTATCTTTAAAATAAATACACTTTAAAAAACTCGAACAAACCTCTTTGTGAACAAAATCCTAATATGACTGTTATTATTCACCATTGCCAAAATTACGCGAGGCGCAAGGATCCACATTGTAAGTAAATAATTAGGACATTATTATAAGGACATTGGTCTTTCTACAATAAAGCCAGCCTAATTCCTAGAACAATCAAACAGTGAAGTAAAATTCATTACAAAATTCTTAAAATAAAGATTTCCTTGGTGTCAACAATTCTCTCCTTTTAGTTTGTGAAATACGAATGGGTGTTGGGCATTGGGTAGGTGGGATGCGGATCTCTAAAATTGCTATATTTAGTATATCTTTGGGATGCAATGGCCTTGGTGATACGCAGGTGGATTTCATTATCGATATTTCCGTTTCTGAAGAGTGTGCTGCCAAGATATGTGAATTTGTCCACTGCGTTTATATCATGTCCATTTATAGTTATGCTTGGATCAGAGTCGGCTTTCCCAGGAGCAGGTAGATATAAAACTTCAGTCTTATTTGTGTTGATGGTAAGGCCAAAGTCTGAGCATGCTCTTGAGAAGTCACTGACGATGCTCTGTAGGCGAGATTTCAATACTAAACCTTCATCTGCCCCACTAGAGCCAAAGGGTTTTTAGTTTAAAATCCTCTACCAGGGGGGTTTGCAGTTTCATTTCCCTCTTCTATAGAACAAAACAAACGAAAAACAATGTAAACGACTATTCTGAAATTCCAAAAGCATAGATAAGGGAGGAAGGTTTGATTTCAAACCCCCCTCCGAAATTTTCGATAAAACCCCCTATCAATATAAGACTATCCATACATCAGTCGCCAGATTCCAAGAGCGTAGCTAAGAGGGGGATTTGTGTTTAAGTCTCCCTCCAGCGAGGTTGGCCGCTATAAACCACCTCTTCAATATAAAAAAGCAAATTGCACACTGAAAATTTTATGAGCTCAGCCAAAGGGGCTTTAAGTTTTAAATCTCTTCAGCGTGGTTTGAAGCTAAAAGATACATATTAAATATACAAAAAAAGTTAAACCCCCCTTTCAGCGGGTATTGGAGCAAAACATACTACTTCAATATAAGAAAAGCCAATTAAACGCTCAAAGTGCTATGAGCGTAGCCATAGAGGGGTTTTGAGTTTAAAGCCCCCATTTCAGCGAATTTTTTTGGCGTGGGGGGGGTGAGAAGACCCCCCTCCCCCCCCAAAAAAAAAAAAAACTAATTTCAGGGTACTTTCCTTTTGTTTGTTTCGTCCATAACATTGAGTTCCCAGATAGCCAGCTGACCACATTAAGCCAGATGTCAACGTGTTGACGCTGTCTAGTGGTCACATCTTATGAGGGAATTGAGTTTGTTTACTTTGAGAAGAATTTTTGTATTGGGAGTGGGGGCGGGACTACAAGCCATTACTCTATAAGGTTATTCTGGTATGAGTTTATTTATTATGAGATAGGTTGTCAATTAAAGGGTCTGGACCACAAGCCACACCTTTCATACTACTGGCCGGGTAAAAAGCTTGATTACTTTCAGTAAAGTCTGAATTAGGAGGCTGGACTAACAAGCCAAACAAACACTGACTAGGGGTATCTTTAAAGTGAGCGCTTATATGTTTAGTCCATGACAACATATTGATAGACATTGACCATTCTTAAGCCAGAATGGATTAACGCAAATTGTTAAGACATATTGACACTGTCTAGAGGTCACTAGATGTTGACACTAAGTTTGTTTACTTGGAGAGAAATGTCAATTAGGCCGCTGAACTACGGGACACACCCCTCCAGGTATCTTCTTACACAAGCCACGGGTATAAAAGTGGCCTATAAGAGCCTTTAGTAAATTGAATAACCATAATAATGGCTGATAAAAAGTCATCAATTATATGGCGTTACTTTAATGTCAAAACAATGGACAACTCTAATGCAGTTTGCAATGATTGTAAAATAGTACTGTCACGTGGTAAACCAGACAAAGCTAAAGACTTCTCAACCACCACTATGATTAATCATCTAAGCTCGAAACACCCAGAGCTATTCAACGATATGACTGCATTAAAATCAGCACTAATTATTCTGCATCAAGTAATATCACTGCCTGTGCCAATACGTCAATGAGCTCTAGTGATTCGTCAAGTCTCACACACAAGCAGCAACCAGGAATTAAAGAGATCTTAGACAAAGCTAAATTGTGGGATATTAATAGTGATAATGCTAAACGCATTCACTTGGCCATAGCAAAGATGATTGCAACTGACAGAAGCGATTTGTGACCTTTAAAACACGAGCCTAATGACAAATAGAAGTTATCAAATACATGGGTATAGTTATCTACCCACTTTACAACTTAGATTGTACTTTTTATACTATAAAACCAAGGTTAGAGTTTAGCTTTCAAAGATTTACATATAAGCTAAATACAAATTCATATATTCTACTTGAGCTATTCCACATGCTACTTTATAATCGACAGTAGGTTGTTCAAGATTTTTTACAAAAAGAAGCGATTACTACAAACGATGCAAGAAACTTGCTGAACACAAAAGACAATCGGAAAAGAATGTTTTGTTTTAAAAAAGAAATTGACCTATATTACTTTAATTTTATTACAATCGTCGCCAAAATTTTAATGTTCCGAATCTTTAAATGAAAACTCTACTCTTGTGAGGATTGCTAACTCTGAAATTAACTTGAGTTAGATCTACAATACTACATCTACATTCTTGTTAGAGTATCTTAGAGCCATACAACAGTGAGGTGAGAATCACTGTTTAATAAGACTGCTTTATTGATCCTTATGGAAATTTGTTGCGAATCCAAGGTCTCTTTTCTTATATAAAAACAACATAACAGAAAAATACACATAAATAGAACAGACACAACATAAATAGTTCATTCAGCTACTATACACAGGTATCGTGGTTGCTTTTCATGTTTCTTTATCAAAAGGTGGTGTTGATAAAGTCTGACCGAGTAAACCTTAATGTTTGTTATGTAAAGAGACCTGTTCGGCGACCGAAAGCTCTGTTGGCCTTTGCCGGACAGTTGTCTATTTCTCTGGACAGTGAAGCGTAGTAGGTCACTCTTCAGTTGACGTTGACAAATATTGCCAAAAGCGCTCTAAATAGCCTCTGGTCTTTCGTTTCATTAGCACAAAAGTGTCATTTTTTAAAAAATCAGATTACAACTTATATAGGTCTGTGTTACTGGCTTACCAGCACAGGAAAAAAAAAAGAAAGAAATTGAATGTAAAATTGTTGAATTAAACAAAAAAATGCTTTTTTTTAGTGTATTCATTTTCTTCGTTGGTTGGACTAATGGTAAGAATTAGGCTTAGACATGTTTCCTTTTTAGTATGAGCATTATTAGTGAATTAAAATTGTATATAAGTTATATACTAGTTCAAGATCTAGTCAGTAGTCTAGATTATAGATATTTGCCTATTTCCGTCGCAGAACGACTATATTTAGGATTATGATTATCTCGTAGAACCATAGATCTAGAAGGATGTAATTCTAAATGTAGATCTAGTAGATAATTCTAACATTTAGATCTAGAAACTAGTTTCGTGACACAAGATTACTTCAAAAAAAAAAGGAACAAAATCTAGTGGAATTTAAACTAGATCTAGATAGATCTATGTATTTCTCTATATGTAATCGTTGTCTCAGATTTCAAAGATTAAGAATGTGTGCAGTATTTCATGCGACTGCACAAACCCAGTTGCAACCTTTGCCGTTATATTTGTGTAAGAAGATTGTTGTAATCTAATCAGGTTTTTACATATTTATTTTTTTAAAAATCAACACATCTAGATTTAAGAAAAAAAAGTTCAACCGAGTTGAAAAGAGAAAACTAACGAAACATTTGAGGTTGACTATATAGTTGTACCAAATAATCTAGCATGCATTCTAAGTCATGAAACTTTAACAAGAATGAAATTTATCAACGTCAATTAAGATAGATTCATAGCATCAGTAGTGAATAACCAAGAAGAAGACTGTAGTTCAAAGTTTACTGGTGATTTGGTTGACTTAGGAGAAGTGTCTTTAAGGATTGATAGCAGCATTAAACCCAAGGTTCTGTCGTGTAGAAAGATCCCTATTGCTTTACAAGAAAGAGTTAAGGAGGAGTTAAAGACTCTAGTGCAGAGAGGAATCATAGAACCAGTGATAGAGCCTAGAGAGTGGGTGAGTCAGATGGCGAAAGAGGAAAAAGCTAATTAAAACAAATTAGAATTTGCATAGATCCGCAACTTCTGAACAAAGGTTTACTAATGAAATTCTATAATCTTGCTACTTTGGATGACATATTGGCAGATTCGAACGATGCCAAAATATTCAGCAAATTGGATGTTGTAAATGAAAGTTGTTTGAATGAATAAATGGGTCCGAGTTTGGGGTGGTGTTATTATTACACACTGGACTGGTCACTACTGATGTGTTGCGAATGTCGTGGAATGCTGGAATGATACAAAATAATGACTACTAGAAATGCGTGTCTCAAAAGACTACTTAACTCGAAGTTACAACTCGACTCTCTAAATAATCGCTACTATTAAAATAATACTTGACTGCCTAGTATAGAGGATAACACTTGACTAACTTGACTTCATTGACTGAACTGAAAGTCAATTTTATTCATACTACTTCAAGTTTTCTACATCAGAAGTTTCACGAGTCTTTTTAATCGTTTTAGAGCATGGAATGGATTGCCTGAGCTAGCCAGGAAAACCAGTGACTTGGCAGAATTTACGTCATTGGGTAATATGCATGACTGAATGCATGACGCGTAATCATCTTCTTTTTTTTGAAGTAACGTCTGTATTGTATAAGAAGATAAGGTGAACATTTAACAGTTATGTTAAACGAGACTGTGACAGATGTGAAAGAAGCTTTCTGGCATGTCAGGCTAGACACAGAATCATCTAATCTGACAGCGATGATGACCGATTTGGTAGATACAAATGGAAGCGATTATCATTTGTTCTGAAAAAGGCGTCAGACATTTTTCAGAGAAGATTAAATCTAGCACTAAAAAGACTTAGGAGGCGCTGTGGCTGAGCGGTAAATAGCTTGGCTTCTGAATCGGGGGTCCTGGGTTCGAATCCTGGTGAAGGCTGGGATTTTTAATTCGGGATTCTTTGGCCCCTCTGATTCCATCCAGCTCTATTGGGTAGCTGACATTAGTTTGGGAAAAGTAAAGGCAGTTGGACGCTGTGCTGGCCACATGACACCCTCGTTAACCGTAGGCCACAGAATCAGATGACCTTTATATCATCTGCCCTATAGATCACAAGGTCTGAAAGGGGAACTTTACTTTTTTTACTTTTACTAGAAAGACTTAATGATTAGATTGCCAGGGGAACAAAAGAGTGTTTGTGTCTGTTTGTCTTTGCTATCAGTGTCTTGTATCTCTTTCGTGATAAAAAATCACAAAATCCCGACCCAAAGGGTGATTTTGTATTTCTAGAATCTTTTTAGCTTTTTTGTGGTTGTTTGTATCAAACGGCTGCCCAAGTATGTGATCATTTTATTTAAGAAGACCATGAAGATAGCAATTATTCAGACATATTGTTCCAAAAGCAACACGAATAGTGTCATCCAAGGAAGAACGAAGTACTAGAAACTTATAGGTTCTGGAATATGACTCGCATCTCTTCTTATGTTAGCGGCCTCCAAAAGGGGAAATGACGCTATTAGTTTTGTTTGACCTGTCTGTCCGTCCGTCCCGTTTAGAGCTCAGAAAGTAGAAGAGAAAATGAAAATCTGACATCACGATAATAAAGATCATTCAAAGTTCTGATGCAACAGCTACTTTTTTTTCTCTAAAATCTCAAAATCGAATTTTTAAAAATCATTTATGCAAGCAGTTTTTTATAGAGAAAAACCTAATTAGTATGCATTATAAATCTAACCTATTTTATGACAATTAATAATTTTATAAAATTCATTACATTTCATGTTTATTTCGTCCTAGTATGTTGGTAATTACTATCTATAGAACCAACCCAAAACGAGGCAAAGTAAACAGGCCTAATGCCTGAGGATTGCTATGATGATAAGCTAAAATTTAATAGCGTAAATTCTGAGTTTTTCTTTATAACAACTAGTGTTTTTCTAGGGACAGACAATCATTCAATATATACATATACGTATACTATATATATATATATTTTATATATATATATATATATATATATATATATATATATATATAGGAAATTTTTTTATACATTATGCTAACGGTTGTAGGTGTTTTTTCTAAAAATTTATTTTTTTAATATTTAAATTGTTAAGTTACGTAACTTATGTTATACAAAGTACTATATTTACACATAAACAATGTTTACTAATTTTTTAAGAGAAAAAAAGTATATTTAGTATGCAATATACGTTGAACCTAATTAAAGACAATCAATAATGTTATAAGCAGCATTTTTCTTTCCCCTTTTGTAGTACGCATCATATTAAAAATCAAATTAGCGATTAATTATATAAAAAAAACAGCAAGCCCACAAGAGGCAATAGGGCCCATAAAAGAGGCATATAAAGACCAAAAAGAGACAAAGAAAAGGGGCCCAAGGACTACTGTGATTTTAATGCCAGATTGGAATGGCGAAAATTCTGAGGTTTCCTCTAAAAAAAAAGAATCAATTATATTACATCAGTCGGTCCAGATTTACATCTAACTTAACTTTCACCTACACCTATCCTTTGATCTGCTGCACCGCTAGGGCACTACATAAGATCGTCAACCTTCTAGCTGCATTCTTATCTGTCATTTGTCTTTGATATAATTTCATTCGGATGTTCTTTCTGAAAATATTGAAACCTGCCTAGGTGGATCACTTCGGGGGCCGATTTTAAGTTTGTGTTTCCACACAAACTGTCTTTGTACCCTTGTTTATTACTAGTTTGAGGACAAAGGCTGAGAAGTGCCATTTTAAAGACAAAATGATTAGAGATAAACTAGTTTTTACTGCTTATTAACGTTGTAGTCGACAATGACAAAAATTTTTAAAATTTATACCTAAAAGACCAATAATTATTCTTTTGTCTTTAGCTCAGAACACGAAAGATTTGTTTCTCTCTCAGCCAGTCGTCATGGAAGGATATCCTCTCACTATCATCTGTGGCTCAAGGCATTTCGCTTCTCCAGACGCTAAACTTTTATGTATTAGAATTATGAGACTTTTTAAACTGGACGCTAAATCAGGGAGATTTCTAGAGTATATTAGGTACCATAACCTTGACAAGGATAAACAAGAGGTTATTGTAAGTATACAATTAAATTTCCTTCCAAAAATTAACATTCAAGACTTTACCAAGATTCGAATCCGGAATCCCCCGGTTCAGAAGCCAAGCACTTATTTATAGTTGCATGAAAGCAAATACATTTTCATTTTATGTATATGTTCTATTTAAAAAGATAATTAAAAGAAGCAAAATCCAAAACTGAAAAAAAAAACAAGATTACAAAGAGAGTTTGTGTAATACACAAACTCAGAGGCGGCCCCCGTCGGAGTCGGATCCCTGTCAGATCCGCCTATTCGCAAGATGTTTTGGATGTTCCTTCTAAGTCCCTGGCTCAATTACTGTATGCTCCCATCCTTAAACTATCGCAATATTTCTGAAAGAACAGTAAAGGTTAAATAATATTTTCAAAAGCCTTTAGTGTTTTCTTCTAACCGTGACGCACAGACCAACCAACAGACAAAACGCACAAAAATATGCTAGTAACATTCTAATGGGGGTATTTAACAATTTTATTTTAAAAAATCTTATTTTAAAAAAAAAATAAGAAATTAGTTTAGAATCATGTCATTTCCGGGCTTTACGCTAGTACACGAAAGCCGCTGCTAAAAAATCATTAAAAAAAATGTGCGTGATATCTACATGCCTTACGTATTTCTTATAGTAACATTTCCTCCCTTACATTTACGTAATTATTTTAGAATTGGTGTATTATTATTAAAAAATCGCTTCCATAATTAATTTTATAAATTAAACGGTTTGCTTTTAGAAAACTAAAAGTAGCCGTTGCACCTAAACTTTTCAAGCCGCATTTAATGGTGAAATAATATTTTTCGTATCTCTTCTTGTTTTGGCGCTCTGAGTCTGACAGACGGACAGACAGACAGAAAGTCATTTTAAAAAATGTGCGTGATATCTACATGCCAAGAGCATTTCATATAGTAACATTTCCTCCCTTAGATTTACGTAATTGCTTCACAATTGGTGTTTTATTATTAAAAACTCGCTTGCAAAATAATTTTTATAAATTAAACGGTTTGCTTTTAGAAAACTAAAAGTAGCCGTTGCACCTAAACTTTTCAAGCCGCATTTAATGGTGAAAAAATAGTGTTCGTATCTCTTCTAGTTTCGGCGCCCTGAGTGTGACAGACGGACAGACGGACATTTTGCACAAACCTAATAGCGGCTTTTTCCCCTTACGGGGGCCGCTAAAAACAGTATATATTAAGCGTAGCTTTACCAATAGTTCTAGATCAGTAATGTAATAAGATTTGTAATAGATCTACAATCTAGACTAATAATAATAAAGCTTGTCGAATATTAATAAGGAATGCACTATTTCATTTGGCTATACTGCCCCAACTGTGACCTACATATTTTCCCATATCCAACGCTAGTATTACGATTGTACACCGGTGGTCAATTTAGATTTTCTTTTTGTCGTCTACGTCTGTTCTCTGCAGAGGAATTTATTTCGGTCTCAAATGTGATTAGAAATATTTTTATTTTTACCTTTGTTTTTGTTAGCGGCTTCCTAAAGGGAAATAGAAGCTATTAAGTTTTTGTGGTCTGTCTGTTCGTCCGCCCATCCGTCTAGAAATATATTGAAAATCCGACATCATGATATTTTAGACAATCACTCTGGGAGTCACAATTCAAAACGACCTTTCTCTGTATGAGGAGATAAAAAAAACGTTTAGGGAAGGCTGCATTGACCTTCGCTAGACTCAGGTCAAGAGTTTGGGAAAACAAGAAGCTAACTACAGCGACAAATGAAAGTCTACAAGGCATGCGTTATGAGCACGCTGCTGTATGGCAGTGAATCATGGACCACCTACGCAAAGCAAGAGCGAAGACTGAACTCATTCCATTTGCTATGTCTTCGTAGGATCTTGAAAATCACATGGAAAGAAAAAGTGTGCAATACAGAGATCCTTGCAAAAACAGGTATTCCCAGCATCTTTACAGCCCTCAGACAACGCCGCCTGCGCTGGCTTGGACATGTTCGCCGGATGGAGGACAATCGCATACCGAAAGTCATCCTCTACGGACAACTTGCGACTGGCTCAAGAAAAACTGGTCGCCCCCACCTCCGTTACATAGATGTTATAAAACGCGACCTCAAATCAGTGAACATCAATACTGACCAGTGGGAAGACATAGCTCTAGACCGCACCAGATGGAGAGAGACAGTGACCAAGAAGGCTATGGACAGCGAAAGAGCATGGGCCTCAGCTCTGGAAGAACAGCGGACATCGCGGAAAATGGCTAGCTCCTCTACCATTGTAGCGAAGACCAACTTTACCTGCGATACTTGTGGACGGGAGTGTCTCTCCAAAATAGGGCTCCAGCCACACGAGGAAGTGTGCGAGATGAACCATAGACGTTCTACGACTGAAGGAGGCCAATGAATGTGGTATTTTACGCCAATCCTTGATCGATCGCAGGTTGGGCATATGTAATCACCAGGCGCCGTTGCATTATCACCCTTCTTTTTGCTTCTGTTGTGTATAGCCTCTGCAATCCAAGACTCTACTATGCTCTCCCTCCATGTTGATCTATCCAGTGCCAGCTCTTCCCAGCTGCTAGTGTCGATCTTAAAGAGCTTCATGTCCCGTTTGCATACATCTGTATAACGTAAAAGTGGGCGACCAGCTGCTCTTCTTCCTTCTATTAGATCGCCATACAGAATATCCTGTGGGAGTCGACCTACTGGCATTCTACGAACGTGGCCAACCCAGCCAAGGCGTCTGCTGCTGCTAACAGAGCGGATGTCCTGGCAACCTAATCTTCGTAGCACTTTCTCATTGGTTATCTTATCTTGCCACCTTATTTTAAAGATCCGCCTTAGGCCAAGCCAGTCGTGGCACATGTTGGACGAGTATTCTCCGATTACAATGTTTATGTATTAGAGAATTCTACAACGATAGACGACAATAGGAGCTTTTACGCTAAACTAAACATTGCCAAGGTCGCAAAGTTTAACTTTGCCCACTAAATAAACAGCTAGAAATGGAATTTTGATTCTACATTGCTAAAAAGTGTACAGTACACTGATAATCAGAAACATAGATTATCAACATTTTCTCTAGTTTGTACATCAGATACACCTAAAAGCTTTCTATTCATTTACCGACACTAATGAAAATCTAACGTCTGTGTGTCTGATATTCCGTTATAAAGAATATCCTGGCTCCTTCCGTCTCGTGAGGCAATGGATGTA
>JADKLZ010001483.1:516875-535584 GCA_021533235.1 Biomphalaria straminea
CACTGGTAGCCAGGTATATTTCCAGGGGCTGGACTACAAGCCACACCGTAACTGGTAGCCAGGTATATCTCCAGAGGTATACATGAACAACTCCTACCCCCTTTTATTTGTTTAGTCCATCACATTGAGTTCATTGATTGACAGGTGACCACAAGTCAGAGATACGATGGACCTCTCTAGAGGTCACACGAGGGAACTAGGTTTGTTTACTTAGTAGTAAATCTTAATTGGAGGGTGGACTGGACTTCAAGCCAAACATCAACAAAGGTATCCGGACAAAGAGTTTGCTTATTTGGAGAAAAATCTGAATCACGTGGCTGGACTATATTTAAATGGAGCGCTAAACACCCCCTACTCTTTATTTTATTTATTTGGTCCTTGACACCCAATCTATTAATAGACATTGACCATTTTTAAGCCAGAATGAAAAAACACAACGTGCTAACAGAGGATATTACACTGTGAATAAATATTACTGTCAAATTCATTTTTCTACCGTGTTAAGTTCCCCTTTCAGACCTAGTGGTCTATAGGGTAGATGATGTAAAGGTCATCTGATTCTGTGGCCCACGGTTAACGAGGGTGTCATGTGGCCAGCACAACGACCAACCGTCTTTACTTTTCCCCAACTAATGTCAGGTATCCATTAGAGCTGGGTGGACTCAACGGCGCCCGAAAATCCCGAAATAAAAATCCCAAAATTCACCAGGATTTGAACCCGGGACCTTCAGTACGGAAGCCGTGCGCTTTACCGCTCAGCCCCCGCGCCCTCTCTACCGTGTTAACTTGAATATTACTCCTGCACTTAAGTGTCTTTATTTGATAACGATATTCTTAGTACCTTATTTATTTGTGACAGTCAAGTCCTTGTTATTACTATTTTTTTGTTGTACTTAAGATGAGTACTTAGCTACTCTGTATCAGACCAGGACTACTTTCACACACCAACATCTGTATGTTTACTATCGTTCACCTTTGTAACAGTTACAGAAAGTAAAGTAAAGTAAAGTGTCCCTTTCAGACCTTGCGATCTATGGGGCAGATGATGTTAAGGTCATCTGTTTCTTTGGCCAACGGTTAACGAGCAGGGTGTCATGTGGCCAGCACAACGACCAACCGCCTTTACTTTCCCCAACTAAAGTCAGGTACCCAATAGAGTTGGGTGGACTCAGGGGCGCCCTAAAATCCCGAAATTCAAAATCCCAGTCTTCACCGGGATTCGAACCCAGGACCTCAGGTTCGGAAGCCGAGCGCTTAACCATTTGACCACCGCGCCCCCCAGTTACAGAAACCACCAATAAAATCAGTAATAATTGAGGAAGATGTTTCTAACATACATTATTTGCATTTAATGTTTCTTACGTACGTTCTTTGTACAATAAAATAAAACAAAGATGTGCATGTTAGCGTGTGTGTATTGTCGCCTTGTAATAAAACGTTGAGAAAGAAAGCTAATTTCATTGTTTTATTCTTTTCACTTAATAAATAACGGAAAACCTTACAGTAAAATTTAAAATAGCATAGAAGAAATTAAACAATAGTCCCACAGGTAGACCTAGCAAATAAACTAATAGTATGCTGGAGTGTAAAAAAACAAAACAAAAACAAAACAAACTTGATCTCTGTAACTAGTGTAAGGGTGTAATTTGTCTATATGCTTGACTGACCATGCCAATTGTCAGGGAGGGTTTGGTTGGCCGCGGGCTCGTCTTAGCGTCTAGGGTATGAAGACTTTGCCCGGGCCTACCCTCTCACTGAGCAGTATAAGCTAAACAAAGGTAACGGCATGTACAACTAAATGTACAACTAAACCAGGGGTCTCAAACACGCGGAACGCGGGCCGCATGTGGCCCGCGAAGCTATTTTGTGCGGCCCACGACCATGTACGCAAATAAAAAAAAAATAGATAAAATATTTACAATGACCATATATAAGCCGTGAAATGATTTACAACTGCACAACGTGCGCGACGTGTTTCAAAAACTGGAAGCTTGTATTGACAGGTGTGGGCTACCATGGGAAAAACTGGTTTCAGTGGCTACGAACGGTGCACCAGCAATGTGTTCAGAGAAGTTTGGTGTTGTTGGATGAATGGTAGAGAAACGGAATTAGCTCAGGTTAGCGGGACACTTTGCAGCCATACACTGCATTCTGCACCAAAAAGCACTCTGTGGCAAAAATCTACAAATTAAGAACGTAATGGATGTTGTGAAGACGATGAACTTCATACATGCAAGGGGTCTCAACCACAGACAGTTTGTGTCATTTCTAGCTGATTTGGAAACGGAATACGGAGAGTTACTGTATCATACTGAAGTCAGATGGTTGAGTCGTGGATACGTGCCCTGCCCAGCGTAGCTGTCGGACCATAAGAAGTCCCTCCAGAAGTCACCCAATGAAACATACTCAGCCCCAAGGATCACAGTAAACGGACAGCCCCTTAACGTGGTAGACCACTTCACATATCCAGGTAGCATAGTGTCAAATGACGCCTCACTTTCAAGGGAAGTTGATAACCGTGTGGCCAGGGCCAGTAGCGCTTTTGGACGCCTTCAGGCGAGAGTATGGAATAACCTACAAAAATAAATGTCTTCCAGGCGATGGTTCTCTCAACCCTTCTAAATGGCTCTGAGACATGGACACTATATAGAAAACAGCTAAGACTTCTTGAGCGCTTTCACCAAAGACGCTTGCGCTCCATCATGGACATGCGATGGCAGGACCGCACTACAAACAGCGATGTCCTTGCGAACGCCGGTATTTTAGTAAACTAAACTGCCTAATGTAATTAATAATTATAAAAACTTTATTTTAGCATTTAACTGCAGTGACAGTAGTGTTTGCAAAATTTAATGAAAAAGCATCTCGTTTCGTGGTGCGGCCCGCTGACTGGTTATTACTTTCCACTGCGGCCCACATGCTGATATGAGTTTGAGACCCCTGAACAAACGTTACTCAAAAAAACAATGTTATCATCAGTAAATATAACACACCTCTCTCACGATAACTACCAATGCAGCTCCAAGGGCGGAGAGACCACACTCTTACACATAGCCCAAGCCTAGCACCCGTTACAACGGGAGAACAAACTATCAAACAACCATCAGACCATCAGGTAACGCACCACGCCGCGCAAGTTACTTTGCCTCAACGTGGCGCCGGCGTGGAAACGGCTCACTAGGGGAGGTGAGCTAGGCGAAAAAGTAACAAATAGGACTCCCGTGGGGGTGCCTACGGGAAAGACGAGAGTCTGCCCATTGCACTGCGCGGAGTTGTAAGAGAGCTCCCACAAACCGTCAACAAATCCATGCGCTGTTCCTCAAGGGACCGTCTCATCAATGGCGGATTCTGCACAGTTAGCTTGGTACAACGAAGGTAAATGGTGGAGGCCCCCGGTGCCACCGAGTGGTATTGGAAACAGCAATGCTCTATAAGCATTGACTCGGGTCGCTCCCAAACAGGCCTGTTGGTCCGCAGGTTTGTTTTTTTTTACTGTTTGATTTTCGGGCAGTGAGGTCAGACAGGTTTTTTTTCAAACTTAGTGCTCGAAGAGCCTTCGGCTCAGCACTTATGACTATCCAGCGGTAACGCACCAAACCTCTTTTTCTCTCTCATGCGGGAACCAATGATGACATAAACACACAAAGACACAATATTTTAGACCAGGGGTGGGCAAATTACGGCCCGCGGGCCACATGCGGCCCGCCGAAGTGTTTTATGCGGCCCGCGAAAGCATAAATAAATCATTGTAAATATCTATAGAAATTTATGAAACCTTTGATTCTTATCACTTGTAATGAACAGGCTAAAGAAACATTGTCTCTAAATGTCTTTCTAAAGAGTTTAAAAAAAACGAAGATTTTATTTAATAGCAATAGTATATAAATTCAGTAAAAGACATAAGAAGCCCTGGCCAGTATGGGTATATATATATATATATATATATATATATATATATATATATATATATGCGGCCCGCCTAGTCCCCAAATTTTATTAATGCGGCCCTCGGATGAAAAAAGTTGCCCACCCCTGTTCTAGACAACAAAACGCACCGAATATAAACTACTTCCTATACACTCAAACACCAATATTAAATACAAAAGAAAACTTCACGCGCGCACGACACGAATGTGTTAGGTTTTTTAGACTGACCACCCAACACTATTGCGTATGTCCTAGGAAAAATCAACGCGTGATGGTCAACACAATCAGCTATACACGATACACTAGGGCTACATGTGTAGGCTCACTATGTCTATCTGTTCAGGTTATAGTAGTAAGTCGAACACAAAGTCTATTTAAGTTGTTGTTTTTTTTTTTGGTAGGGAGGGTCTGAATGAGTTTTTGTTCTTTAAAAGTTGGTTTTCCTAAAGCTCTTAGTTCTATAATCATTCTATATAATAGATCAATAATAGGCATACAGACGACAATTATATCTTTGCTTCGCAACACCTAAGGTTTAAGCTATAAATAGGTAGGGCCTATAATTGATGTTCCCGCTGTTAATAAAATATCGTTTGCCGCAAATGGATTTATCTAAAACAAATAATTGACCTACTACGCTTCAGATTCCAACTATTAACTAACAGCTACTATCAGTTTTTTTCCTATAAACCGAAACTAGAAGCGGTCTTTGGACTTTCAATTACAAGGTTGATGACCAGTTGTTGGTCTGAAATTCATGAACACACACATTCAACCACTATACAAGCCAGATTGCAATGTACTTATGAGAGATTTACATTAGTAACTAGTTAAATATACGCACATATTTTACATTGACCCTCTCACACACACACAGCCTTTACAGTTGGTGGCCTCGTACACACACACAGACACACACTCATGCCACACAGATTAATGTTTGATAGGCCTATCTATTTATAAATCTAACACCCCTTTTGGCTAAGCTGGGGCAAGTGATGGTTTAGTATTAAAATATTAACTTATATAAACAAAATAAAAGCAAAAAATCAGTCACTTAATTGCGACAGGGAAAATTTTATTTCATATATATATGGTTCTGGTCATTTCATCCCTGGTCACTTCATCCCTGGTCACTTCATCCCTGGTCACTTCATCCCTGGTCATTTCATCCCTGGTCACTTCATCCCTGGTCACTTCATCCCTGGTCACTTCATCCCTGGTCATTTCATCCCTGGTCACTTCATCCATGGTCACTTCATCCATGGTCACTTCATCCATGGTCATTTCATCCCCGGTCAGGGGATGACAAATGTTAATATCATTGCTCAGATTTGTTGTTTTTGTAACCTGTATCTATATCTCCGTTGTGATGGTCAACCTTAATATCATGGCTCAGGGGATTTTTTTTTTTAATTTTCTAGCCTTCTTACCAATGCTTCTCTCCAACAATACATAACTACTTCCATGAGATCAAAATCTAAACGTGTAGCTTTACAAATCTTTAAACTGTTCTCTAAACAGAACCGTCTAAGACTCAAGACCTCTAGCTTTCATAAGGTCCATCACTCTGACAATTGGCTCAGTGCCATGTGTAATATTATCTGTCAATCGTCAATTGTTTTATTCATATTTAACAGACCTATTTTTTGTCCCCATTCAACTCTAGATTTGGAAGCGACACATCCAAGATGTATCAGAGACATAGTGTACACCTTTCCCTGACACTTTTGATGGTAATGCAGAGTAAGTTTTAATATCACTGTTTCAACAATTAGGTTTTATTAACAATATGGGAAGTGTGGTGAACAGGCTAGGTACACTTAATCTTGGCTTGGCTTAGCTACCTATGAAGGGGACTCCGAGTAGATATTCATGTGTTATTTATGTACTAAAAATTGTGTATTTATATTTTTAATTACTGTTTAATTTATAGGTAATTAAATTAGCATATTAAGTATAACACGTTTGTCAACATTATTTATTTTAGATTTACCTGGTATCTCTTCTCAATGCTTTATATTCGACTGTAATATGGAGGTTTTTTCGGGCGAAATACATCGGAACATAGACAATTTCGAGCTTCTTCAACAAAACTGGAGCATTGCCAAAATTAAGCAAGACAAATGGATTTGCATTGTAAGCATTGTTAGCAAATAGTTGTTACTTTAATCTTTCAACAATAAGATAGAACTGACAATTAATCTTTAGTAGCTTGCAAAATTTGAATAAGTACTTGACGCTGGGTACGTAGGCACTGATCTCTAAAACTGCTCTAACGAATTTCCTAGAAATCTGATATATCTTTGTGAAAAATAATTACCAAATGATTGGGAACATATGTTGTCGTCACCGAACTTTGCACTGAAGTCGCCCATTAAATGGTATAGTACTTATGACAAGACAAAATACCAGATACTAAATTCCTTTGAAGAGCGGGTCTGCAAAGCATCCACACAATCCTGATGCAGTCCAGCTGCAATGGTAAGGACACGTATGCAGAATGGAAGATCACCGCATCCCTAAACGGCTCTTGTATGGCCAACTAAGCGAAGGAAAGCGCTCGCAAAATGGTCAAAGAAAGCGCTTCAGGGACACCCTCAAAGCTTCTGTGAAGGTGTTCAGCATAGACCCAGCCACCTGGCATGTACATGACAGAGCATCATGGCGTCACGCTGTGAAGACTGGCGCACAGGTTGCTGAGGAAAAGAGAACAACGCTGGCAGAAGAAAAACGCCGTAGAGGAAAAGCAAGGCCAATGACACTAGCCCCAGCTGGAATAACCTGCCCAGTTTGTAGCCGAACATCCGGGCTAGCATAGGTCTCACCAGCCACATGAGGAGGCATAAAACTCCAGTGCAAAGCCCTCAGCAACTTGGATGACAAAGTGGTCATCATGGAACCAAAATGGGCGAACTTATTAGGTATTAGCTCTGTCATATAACAACTGTCTTCCTTTTCGTACATTCGTATGTTTTGGCGAAGCTGTTATATGTGCTTCCCACTTAGTACTTGCTCTTAGTGCTTATGTCCCTAGTATATGTTTTTTATTTAAGTTTGTGGGAATTCTGTCCCTTTTGGCAGAAGCCAGCCCATCTTGATTAACTGATGGTGAGGTTAAACCTTTTCCTCCCTGCTACCAACTGTGCTGTTTTCCCTCGTCTCATATAATCCTGACGTTCCATGAATGGTGGTGGTACTGGTGATCCTGATGGTCCTGGTGGAGGTGATAATCTTCAGCCTGTTGGCTACGAGCTGACTTTGGTTTCCTCAAAAATGCGTCATAAACCTTCATGCTGGGGGTCCATCTTCTTGCGTGTCCGTGACTTCTGTTGATTAATGTTTTTTTGTATCCGTCTGTCACTTTTGATTTTTCAACACGTAGGGCATGTAACCCTAACCTCTAGCCCTAACCCCTATTTTTTAGACGGGTTCGGAACCGTCCTTAATATAATTATGAAATTTTAGCCTATTCATGTTGATGAATTCATTATTAACTAAAAATTAATATGTATTAAATGTAAGATCTTTCATTCATTACAGTATCACTTACCAGAATCACATGTAAAATCCTAGAACACATAACATCATAAACCACTTAGATAAACATAATGTCCTTACTCCAAACCAACATGGCTTTAGGAAATATAGATCATGTGAAACACAGCTAATAGGACTAATTGATGACTTTTCAAAAGGTTTGGATAATAGTGAACAAATAGATGCTATCTTACTAGACTTTTCCAAAGCTTTTGACAAAGTTCACCACCATAGTTTGCTTAAAAAATTTAAATATTTTGGTATTGATGGTCCATTGCATCAGTGGATTAAAGATTTTCTGATAGGAAGAGAACGAACTGTAATAATAGATGGTTCTAAATCAACACCAATAATAGTAAACTCAGGTGTACCCCAAGGAACAGTCTTAGGTCCACTACTATTTCTAATTTACATAAACGATTTACCAAATTGCATTAGTTCAGGAACAAAAGTTAGATTATTTGCAGATGATGCATAATATATAGGACAATAAAAACAATACAAGATACAGAAATTTTACAAAGAGAATTAGATGAATTACAGAAATGGGAATCAAATTGGAGCATGTCTTTCCACCCAGAAAAATGTCAGTTATTAAGAGTAACAAAAAAATTAAAACAAATTAATTCCACTTATCTTATTCATGGTAAACCAGTAACACAGACTAAAAACGCAAAATACCTAGGTGTTATAATAAACACCTAAAAAACTGTCATGGAATCCCCATATTGATGATACTATAAAAAAATCAAACAAAGAATTAGGGTTTATTAAAAGAAATTTCTATAAATCAAATAAGAACATAAAACTAAAATGCTATTTAACCTTGGTTAGGCCAATAATAGAATATGCATCCTTTGTTTGGGACCCCTCAACTCAAGAAAACATTAAGAAACTTGAACAGACACAAAATAGAGCAGTGAGATTCACAACAAACGAATATTCACATTTCATTAGAGTAACACCTTTAGTAAAATCACTAAATTTAGAAAGCCTTCAGGATAGAAGACTTAAGAGTAAAGTAGCAATTATACACAAAACACTGAACCATAATCTCCAAATACAAAAACAAAACTTAATAAAATACTCAGAAAGACACAAAGATAAAGGCACATTCCTCGTCCCATATGCTAGGACAAATCTGTACAAATGCTCTTTCTTCCCTAGTGCCATTAGAGTATGGAATGGTTTGCCTGAGCTAGCCAGGAAAACCAGTGACTTGGCCGAATTTAAGTCACTGGTAAATATGCATGACTGAATGCATGACGCGTAGGACGTAATCATCTTCTTTTTTGAAGTAACGTCTGTATTATATAAGATAAGATACTGTACTAAACAAACTCCTTACAATCAGTGTTTAATGCCTCTAGATCCATACCATGATAGAACATGGATGGCATAGTATAACACAATTGATTGTTCATAATATTCATATGTAATGTAGACAAAGGTAAATATACATACAAGAAGAAAGTATGGTTAAAATACAAAGAAAAAAAGATGTTTGGATTTTCTGAAAAAAACTGCAAATGTTTGTGAATGTTTGACATGTTCCTTTAAAGTTGAATATAGTTTACTTCCTAGTTAGTACCTCCCACAGAACGGCGGGGGATGGGAGGGGGCAGGGCTTGAACCCGGGATCATCGAGATGACTGAAAGACTGTTGATCGAATGAATTGACTTTGAATTGACTAAATATGACGAGTATATTGGAAATTGGTTGTCAACTCAACAATGGGAATGACATATGCTCTGTTCTTTTTAGTAAAATTTTTATACAATTTTGATTTCAAAAAAAAATAGTCTGTAGCCTGCACGTTATTACTGCCACACCCTATCTCCAAACAAGTTAACTTGGTGCACAATCATCTCTTGTATCTGACCAAACATGAATCAATTTTTTTTTTAAAGTTAATAAACTATTGGTACATTCTTTGTTATCTTAAACAAGGGCCAGACATTGTTTACGACACATGTGGTGTTTAAGTTGAACTAGCCCCCCTTTATATTAATGGTTGGTGTATTGGCATAAGGCTTAGGCACGCGATTGAGATTCTAAATCGTACAACATTTTTTTTATTAATTCTTTTTGTATAAAATGCATTAAAAAAAAAAGAACACGGTAAAATTCACCCAGATACTCACTTCATTCTCATTCCCCCCCCCCCCTTCCTTTCTCAACTGCTCGAGATACCTGATAAGATCATAAAGCACGAAATTGAGGTAAACAAAAACAATTGGTAAGAATCCCTCATTTTTTGTTGTTGTTGTTAACCCTTAAAATGCGTGTGGTAGTTTAGCATCTTAACACCAGAATTGTAATTCCATTTGATATGCACTCATTGTGAAACAGCTCAGCACTTTAAGGGTTAAACAATTTAATTCCATGACTGATCCAAACTAACTGCTACATTTATTCCTATTATAGGCTTTGTTTTTGTTGTTGTTCTTTTAAGTATTTGAATATGTTACTTGTTACTGTGTTACCGTGTAAGTGTTACGTTTCCAAGTCTGTCTAAATGACTTATTTATATCATGGCAGAACACATCTAGTGTCTACAAGGATTACGTCACCTTCAACGAAGACAACCCCCTACTTGGTGTAAAAGTTGAAATGAAAGTAAAGATAGTGGAACAATTTTTTTGTAAAACTGATTCATTTAATAAAAATAATAAAAAGATTGAAATTAAAAAAAGAGTCATCCCAAAGTACAGCGGTGAGTCTTTTTGTTCAGTTTGCATGCAAATCGAGTTAAGCTAATTTAATTTAAATATCAAATGGCCGAGCCTTGCTCGGTTACATAATTTAGCGCAAATGTTTCATTAGGTTCATTGATACTTTACAACTCGTTCTTGTTTGCATTGTAGTAAGGTAAGCCTAGTGACGTAAGCAGCGTTTTTCCCGTTTACGTCATGGAAAACTTTCATTCATAAATTCTCCATTTCATTCATAAAGTATTCTGACCAAAATTAAATTGAGACATTTTCATATCGAAATAACGGTCGAACTCGAGTTTTCCCGATGTGGCCAATGAGTTCAGAATTTTTTTCTCACTAATACACACATACCTTGAAATTTTAAAGAAAATCGTTAGAGCCGTTTTCGAAATAAAATTTATAAATAAATAAATATATATATATATATATATATATATACAAGAATTGCTCGCTTAAGAGTATAGGATTAACGTGTTCATAATAAAACTTTTGTTAAACTAAAATGTCTATGTAGACACCGACTAGACATTGCTATTTTGTTTTCTATAATGTGAATTTTGTTCTAATAATAACAGTTTAACTTTAGTTATGTCGAGACCAATTGCTGTAGAAGGCCTCAATACCAATACTAACCTGCAAAGTGACAACCTGTGGGCAGTTTAGACCAATAGCACTGGACTGTAAGACGTGGGAGAGTTGAGGTCTTCTACAACAAATGGTCTCGGTTAGGCCAATATTAAAATATGCATCAAATACTAAATAGAGCAGTGAAATTGATAACAAACGAATATTCGAATTTCATTAGAGTTACAACATAAGTGAAATCACTAAACTTAGAGACATTTCAGGACTGAAGAATAAAAAGTAAAGTAACTATAATACATAGAACAATAAACTATAACTTACCAATAGAAAAACCAAATCTGATAGAATACTCAGAAAGACACAAAGTGACACATTTCTTTGTCCATACGCTAGAACAAATTCATACAAGTGCTCCTTCTTCCCTAGTGCCATCAGAGAATGGAATGGGTTGCCTGAATCAGCCAGGAAATCCAACGACTTAGAAGAGCTTAAGTCATTGATTAACATACATGACTAAATGAACTCATGAAATCATCAAATATAATCTAACTATCTGATATGAACATTTCACATCCACATTATGAGTAAGTCTGGTGCCATCCATCCATCCATCCATCCACCCACCCACTCATGCATTAAGCGCATAATGCGCATCTCTTGGAGGGACCATCTCTCCAACCAGGAAGTTTTGAATGGGCACAAGATTTTGCCCCGTTTCAAGACCAGTGCCTCATTGGATGCATCAATTGCCGTTGGAGTCTATAAGGGGGGCATATATAGGCATACTTTCATGCAGTCAGCTACTACTTCCTGAATTCTAGTTTAACTCCCCTAGTTCAAAGGTCACCAGCTAATAATTAACTCGTGATTACGTCAGAATCTATTTATAGCTTGTAAACCAAATTTTGTGTCGTAATTTTGCTTATTTTTACACCAGAATCCGCGTACACTCACGCTTTGTCATACAAAGTATTAACTTTGATGTTTTTTTTTTTGGTTTTTGTTTTTATGTCCAAAGCTGACAAGTGCACATTCGATGAAGATGAAGATGAGGATTATGATGAATCAAGTGGCACGGGAGAAAGAAATGTTGGTCTGGAACAGAAAGTGTTATTGATGATTATTGTGTTACTGTCTTTATGCATTTTTATTTAAACTGTAGATGCATTACTTTTGCATGTATTTTCAAGACCATTCACTCTGAGAAAATTTGATTGATGTTAAATTTCTGATATGTGTAAAGACGAGAATGAAATGAGAAAGAAAAACTTAAATTGGACATAGAGAATGGTAGTCTTAGAGATAGTGGAAGGGAAGGGGGGGGGGAGACAAAGAGATGATAAAATTATAGAAATGTAAACGTTGAACGGGAAAGAGCATTGAAGAAAAAAAAGAAACAGAAAATAATTAAATGTCTCTTATATTTCCTTGGGAATGATAAGTGATATGCAAGAGACAGAATGAGAGAGAAAAAGAATAAGATAGAGTAAACATCACAGTAAGGTGTTTTTAATTGTAATTTTAATATAATTTTCTTTTAAATTCATTATATCTAAATATAACAAAATAAATAAAATACTGCAACTTGATGCATTGCTCGTTTACTTATTTTATTGTTGTTACCACTAATGATGGAAGTTCTTACAGCCTTATGCTCCATTAAGTCTGGAAGGACCATAGACATCAATAAATATAGACTGGAAAAAAGGAAGTAACTTCATGTAACTTTTAAACATGTATATCTATTGAATTCGGATTTCCGAATTATGAAACATTTAAAAATTGCATGATCTTCAGTCTTAGAGATACAACAAAATTTATAGACATAAAATAAAGTTAACACAATTGCAATGCACAAATCTTTGTTTCATAAAACTCTCTTATTGGCCAGTCTATATTTATTTATGTCTATGGGAAGGACTAGATGTTTTTTTTTCAAATGACTTTTTTTTATAGCGCGACAATTTGAATTGTATTTCCTAAATGTTCTCCAGAGTTGACAACAGGAAGTCTTTCTCATGTTTGGGTTTCGATGACACCAGTGTAGGCCTATGTTTTGGGTGATAGTTGTTCTTCTAAAAGGGTAGCTATCCAAGACTGACAGGAGAGAAATACTAAGAAAGACACAAAGATTGAAACATTTTTTCTTATTCCATACCCTAGAACAAATTGGTACAAAATCTACATTTTCCCTAGTGCCATTAATAAATAGAATGTGTTGCTGTCAATTGTGGTTCTTTGATTGGCTGTGCTGATTGCGCGGATGAATGTGGTTTGCAATATTTCCATACCTCTTCTATTATTGCTTGTAAGTGTGCTATGCCAATTTGATGCTCCAAACTTGCGCACTATTTATTGTCGCGCTTGTCAACTCTAAGTCTACTGAGTAATCAGTAGCGTAGCAAGGTACCAGTGGGCCCGGGTTCAAGAATATGTTAGTGGGCCCCATACCCAAATGTAAAGTGAGACAAAACAATTGAGTAATCTATATGTATCGGTACATTTGGTGACCGGTCACTTCATCCCCTGTCACTTCATCCCCTGGTCATTTCATCCCCTGGTCATTTCATCCCCTGGTCACTTCATCCCCGGTCACTTCATCCCCTGGTCACTTCATCCCCCGGTCATTTCATTCCCTGATATTTTCATCATGTGATCATTTTATCTAACAAATTATAATTTAAAAAGTCATTAAATGAGCAATATTTAATGTATTCATTTTTTATATAAATGACAAAATTGTAACTAGAATAAAATTAAAATTAAATGTAGTTCAAAACTATAAAAATGAACGATCTCTAAATATAGATGTAATGTAAAAAAAAAGTGTTTTTGTGTTCATCTACATCAGTAATATAGTAAGGCTATCGATTGTAAGTACAGAAGACGAATCATCGATTCATATTGATGAACAATGTTTGTTATTTTTTTTGCCAGTCTTATAACACAATTTGCAACTTAAATGTTTAAAAGGATATCAAGCAAAACGTATGCAGGCGACATGATATCCCGAGGATGGGCGAAATCCGCGTTTATTAGAAAAAATAAAACATTATCTCAAGGCTAAAAATGACGCGCCCATTTTCAAGAAAGAGCGATTGAAAAATAAAATAATAAAGTGAGACATGGTCGTACTTCCACCACACCTTGGCCTTTGATGATAAGTTATTAGCGGCACGGTCATAATTATTGTAAACGCATTTCTCTCTCAAAAGATTTCCACTACTTGCTCCACACCTTGGCCTTTGATCATTACGCTATAGCTAAGTACACATCCAGATTTACCATATAATATAAGATTTTCCATTAAGAATACAAAGTGAAAGAGGAAACACCATAAACGCATTAGTAACATGTCATAAAATGTCAAAAAGCATTCTACATAATCATATTTATACATAAAATATTTAATTGGGGATGAAATGACCGGGGGATGAAGTGACCAGGGGATGAAGTGACCAGGGGATGAAGTGACCGGGGATGAAGTGACCGGGAACCGTTTCTCGCTCAATGGAAAGAACACAAAGTGAAGCCAACATGTTCTGTGTCATAGTAATTCTTGATAATTTTTTGCACAATCGAAATTCCGACAATGAGCGCAGTGCTAAACAAATTGATACAGAAAAAGTGAGAAATAATATGCATGCTGTGACATTGTTGAGAAAACATGATGATAAAATTTAACCGTCTATGATTCAAAAAAATAGTCACATCTCATGTAGCTGTTCACGAAAAAGAAAATGAACAGCCACATCTCATATAAACACCGAAATCTTGTTCACAGACTTGATATGTCTTTGTGAAAGATTTCTTTATAGGAATGCATCTTTGGACAATATTCTTTGGCAATATCATCTGGGTCAAATGTGACTAAAAGAATGCTGGCATCATGTAACTCTTTGTCTACAGCTGAACTGAAACTAGGCATTAACAACTTAAACATGACGACAATATTTTATAGCAATGAAATCATTGAAGTGATTGTGAAGCAATAAGCCTTACTTCAAGTCCGAATATTAATTAGGAGTTCAGTATTCCCCAGATGTAACCTACATATGTTACATTTTGCAAAATCGCTGCCCGCCGGTGGTTGATTTAGATTATCCTTCCGCCGTCTACGTCTGTCCTCTGCATCGGATTTTCTTTTGGTCTAAAATGTGTATCCCTCGGCATTTGTAAGTGACCTCCAACTGTCTCGTTCTGAAGCCGCCTGCAACCAGTAGCATTATTCATGACTTCGAACTGATTTGATCAACTTTTGATTTGTCTTTGAGTGCTATGAAAGGTGAAAAATTCGAGGATATGACCTCATATAGAACCATTTTTTTAAAATCTGAACTGCATCGCCCAACAAGTCAATTATTTCTTTTTGAATCTGTGGGACTTTTGTTTTCCTGTCAGATTTCAATTTTCAAAGCAATTTCAAATAAAGTGTAGTTGGAGGTTTTTGTTGAAAGCACGAAGCCTATGTAACAAACTTTAATGTCACTTTTGCTTGCTATGTTATGATAGGGCTCCTTTTTGTTTGTTAAGATTTCATACCCTTCTTCTTTTTTTCTGTTGGAAAGAGTTTGTGCAAAATACTACAGACAACAGGACAATGTGATGAGGACTTACACTGGTACACTGTAAGGATAGGATATAATTTAGATATTAATGAAACTAATATCTAAGATTTATTATAGATATCGATATAATTTGTGAATAAAGTAATGCATAATTTAATACTCTAAATACATAAAATAAAAGAAATATATTAAGCTTTAAGAAAATTAAATAATTATCAGATGTTTTGAAATTCGTGACCATCAGGACTATCCCTATGGATTTAATTGTTATTGTTATCCCTCCCCTTTCCTTATTTTTCTGTAGAACATATATATAATATCGAAACCGAACTCTCTCTCTCTCTCTCTCTCCTCCCCGTTAATACTAATACTATCAATGGTTTATTAACATACATGAAAAAAAGAATGGAACAATCTGGCAACAATAGTCCCCTGAAAGTTGCTAAAACGTACAATTAGGGATAGCCACTAGCCACAATAAATCTGATGGAAAGCAGTTTCTTCCATTAAAGCAGTCAAAGCCGCTGGTACATACACTCTAGCTTAAAACACGGGTTAATAAAAAATGTTTTAAAATTAATCTAAAGCAGTGGTTCCCAAACTTTTTTGTCTCGTGGACCCCTTGACATGTTTTCTGGTTTTCCGTGGACCCCCTGTTTAAGTTATGTTGAATTTTTGAAAATTCATCAATCTCAAATTACACATTTTGTTTAAATAATTTCCAACCAGTGACATGAGGTGTGAAAAAGTAATTTTAAACTACATTTTAAGTTAAATTCATTTTTTTTTTTACAAAATTGAAATTTAAACCCATTATGTAACAGTTAATGTGTATCGTTTACTATCACTAAACACATTGGAAACTTTGTTTTTAAAGGTTTACAAGCTCGACTTCGTTGCTATGGAGATTTTGTTTCATATTGAGATGTGTTGTTTTTGTAAAAGGTTTCACAAAGAGCTGTTTTTCGTGGATTTCATGAGCCATAATAATTTGAATTTAAAAAAAATACATCATTACCCGACAAGGTTGACTCGGCCAGCTGTATACAGAAATATATTGTTTGCAGAAATATGTTGTTTGCAAAGACTTACATTAAAAGAAAGAAATATTTAGCTATATTCCAACAGAGCTCAAGAATTTAGTGAACTCTTCTACAATACCATTGCCCTAACAGAGTTTTCATGGATTGTTCTCAGAAAGCCACCACAAACGAAGGAGCTGGAATACTCATTGAATGGCCCAATGGAGAAAAAAATAATTTAAAAATCTAGATTATAACTAATGAGCTCTATGACAACCACATAGAAGAAATAGGAGCACTGCATCATAAGAAATGGCACATTAACACTAACACATTGACAAGGAAGTAATGAAGTCCAATTTCAAGTACTTAACGCTGTACAGTTTACATTTCTTTTTTTAAAAGTTATAACTTGACAAAACTACACTATGCAAATATAGTTATTAAATTAAATAAAAGATTTTTTCACACATGCATCACGCACTCCTTTGTGCTGAGAATTAGTTCTGCTGTAATTTGGTCCTCTCCTGGTACTTTGTGATTCAACTGATGAATGTTCTCGTCATTTTCTCTTCACATTTGAGCAAGTAATTGCGTATTTAGTTTCTCATAACTGCGTTGATAACAAATTGAAGATATTCCTGCAATCAAGATCTACTACTGCTCCATTTGTTGCTACTGATATAATAGTTACAGGGTTTGCTTTTTCTTCGAACGATTCCTTCAAAACATCAAATGTGTTCGACTTTATTGTCAATTATCAGTTTTCACAAAACAAAATTTAGTCGTAAATAAACGAACATGTGCCCGAAAATTGCTTCATAACAGGCACAACTCGGTTCATATATAGACCTTTGAACTATTTGTTGCTTAGAAGAATTCTTAGCCAATATCAGATGCAAGTTTGTGTACAAAATAGTTTTAAAAACTTCAGCGGCTGACTAAATCATTGCCAACTGTCCTCGTGGACATATGGACCACTTTGGGAATCACTGATCTAAAGTTTCTTGCAACGTTTAGGATATTTTAAGGGAGCTTTTCAGATTCTACTCTATATCACACTTTACAAAAGTGCTATTTTTTTTTCCTTTAGTTACATACTTAAGTTCTCACGTGGGCCCCGACTGGTCAGGAGTTAAGGCCCAATCAACCCCTTTGCGCCAATGTTGGAACGCCACAGACTGTGGGCCCCTTATGGTCGTGGGCCCGGGTTCATTGAACCCCTTCGCGCCATGGATGCTACGCCACTGTGAGTAATATTAGCGTAATGTGTAAAATGACGAAAAAACTTCAGTCTAGCAGACAATACATTTATTTTCATAAGATACAATAATAATAATTTACTGGCAACTCTCGCCACAAAGATATACACATCGAGCTTCACATAAATCAAATGAAGTATAAATTACATACATAACTTGTATCAATTCTCTGTCAATGATGTACGACACAGACAAACTAGAGCTCCTTACTCTCAGGAGTCCAGAAATCAACTGAGGGTTTCGCCCCGTGGTCAGTCCCCAACCAATAAGTTTTTCTCGTGGAAGAGTTACGAGCTCAATAAGTGACTGCACAGTAACATCATGTCACAGTGAATCTAAAACTAGTATGTGACAGTTGCCTGAATCAGCCAGGAAAACCAACGACTTGGCTGAGTTTACGTCATACATCAACAGGCATGAATACATTGACATATGAAACACAGAACGTACTTTTTTTTCTTTTTTTGAAGTAACGTCCTTAATTTATAAGATGCAAAGATAAATACTGCCGAAAGCGCTATAAAAAAGACTATGATCTTTCGTTTTTCCTTTTTACAAAAGAGTCATGTTTTAAAATTAGATTACAACTTATATAGGTCTGTGTTACCAATTTACCATCACTGTCAAAGTAAGGAATTAACCTCGGTTTTTTTTTAAAACGTAGGCAGAGATGCTTACATGCCAGAATGGAAATGAGTATTCCCAGACCTAGATATGCGTACTTTGAAGGGCAAATGCGTATTTTCCTAAATATTAAGAAATATACCCAGGAAAGACTAGAATTAAATACATCAAGCACATAACATACATGAAAGGCAGCTATCCTAAAGTTAACACTGCATAAAGTTCTATAAGACATTTTGAACTTTTGTCAAAATACTTCCAGATTTTGTTTTTTTTCTTAGACTTTATAGAATATGTTAGAATGATGACGTTCTTGTCACTTTGCAATGATTTAATGCTCATAATGCCTCTAGTGTATTCCACATAATAGCGGCAACAAAATTTCATTAAAAAAAAAGAATGTCAATTTTTGTTATAAGTAATATGAAACTTACAGACTTACACCAGATGTAAGGGTTTGCTT
>JADKLZ010001483.1:582165-596985 GCA_021533235.1 Biomphalaria straminea
CAAAACAAACAAATTCTAGCTATAAGGCGCCAAATTCGTAATTCAATATAAGATAGGGAATCAACATAGTTCCAAAACAAACAAATTCTAGCTATAAGGCGCCAAATTCGTAATTCAATATAAGATAGGAAATCAACATAGTTCCGAAACACAAAGAGAACAACGTTTAATCCCACAAAATTTAAAGATGTGAATACAGGGTACAGCTTCAAGACAGAAATGTATGTCCATTATTTCTCCTCCTTTATATTACATGTCGAGTTTACTGAAGGTATCGACAAGCTACACTCTTTAATGTTCTTTTATTTGAGAAGCATTTAACTGACAGTCATGCGAATGTTTTTCCTATTAGCTAAGTATATTGATATAAATGTTCCTGTGAGAGAAGGGGGAATCTTCTGGAAGACCCCCCACCCTTTAATTACAAAGCTTGTATCAACTCACTCTGTCTGTCTGTCTGTCTGGTACAAAGTTCGTACACGTTATTTATCACACACCCAATCTCTGATTAAGTTGAATTGTTGCACAATTATTTCTTCTACGTGACAACACAATAATCCATAACAAAAACAGTTAGTTAATTAACTATTTATAATTAATTATTTTGCTTGGTATCGAATAAGGGAATGAACTTGTACTTGACAGATGTGGTGATATAAGTTGAATTAGTCCCCTTTGTACTTTGCGTACAGAATTAGGTCTTTGGTTAAAGGTTTGAAAAAAAAACACAACAACTTTCTACTACAAATGTTATTATATGACTGATCCAAACTAATTGATACTATTATAATTAATAGTAGATTTTTTAAAGCATCTTTTATTTTGCTTGTTCAAGTTTATGGATTCTACAAAAACATATACACAGAAATTCAATTGCAGTTTCTTTGTACTATAAAGCACATTTCTCATATCCTATGGACTTGAACATGACTGCAAAGTCCGATCCTCGCTTTAAAAAGCCGGCCCCATACGTGGCATGGGTAGGTTAGGTCAGTTATTGATAGGCCTGCTTCTTCTCTCAGCTTTCTGTTGATTCGGCGCTCTTTCGCCCTGGCCACTCTTCTTGCTTCAAATCTCGTGACTCCGAGACTCACAGCTTCACGCCATGACAAGCGATCGAGAGCTAGTTCTTTCAAGCCGTGAATGTCGATATCTTTCTACTAATGTTATCAGTGACAAAGCTCTTTCATAAAACAATAAGAGATACTCACTCAGATAGTAAAAAAAATATTAAAGGAACATAACACATTATATAAAGAAAATACAAAGGAAATATCGAACTACGAGATGGTTAGTATGTTTAGATCATTTGTAAATTAAGACTAAATTTCGAAATAAATAAAATGCAGAACTTCAAACCCCCAATTTTGACCACACTGTCACGGATGAACGTTTGTATGTGTGTCTAATTTATTTTTACAGATGTATGTCAGTTGGAATGTATGCGCAAATGACCGGAAGTTGTAGACGAGAGAGCGACCAGTGTGTGATATGGGTTATTAAGAAGAAGAATGTTTCTGCGTTTTGATCAAGTTGTTAAGTGTTTGATGTAATTACAGCTGAACCCAGAGACATCTAGACAAGGAGAGAAACTAATGTCGTTTCTGAGAAAACTAAAGAAATAGAGATAGAATAGAAAAATGTTGTAACACTCACGATAGTATAATCGACAAAACTTTTTTTCAAAACCTAGGGGGAGGGGTGCAATTTTCCGGAACATGGCAGATAACAGCACCACGTGCACATGCTAATATTTGAAGGAAAACAAATGCCTGTGACAGGGGCGTACCTACGAATTTTGCATCATTTAGAAGCCCGGGAGGGTGGCTTGACTTTTAAATTCTCCCCATCCCCCTCTGTATCTATGCCACTGGCCTGTGACTGTACTTTATTAAGACACACAAATCTAACGGCGACTGTCTCCCCCTCTGTAACTACGCCCCTGGCCTGTGACTGTACTTTTTTATTAGGACACACAAATCTAATGGCGACTGTCTCCCCCTCTGTAACTACGCCCCTGGCCTGTGACTGTACTTTATTAGGACACACAAATCTAATGGCGACTGTCGAGAAGTAGGTCCGTGTCTTCATTGATCCGCTTGTCACCTCAGGTATGTGCAAATGGTGTGAGCTAATGCGTTAGTTCGACCAATCGTTAATACTTAACGTTAACGAATGTTGACTTATGACGTACTGGTAGGTTTATAGAAAGAGAAACGAATACACATTCTTGGTTTGTTACTTCATTTCCAGTGGCGTAACCGACCTCTTATTTTCACCTAATATAGATAGATTTTTTTTTTTAAATACGCCAAAACCATTGCGCAATATTTGAAAAAACAAAAAACAAACAAGAAGATTATAAAAAAATCTCTGTGGCATTTTCTGTCTCGTGAGACGATCTTTTCCCATTGCAACTTCTTGTGTGGCTAAAGAGGTCAATCCTTGATACACAGCTGCGGTTGCAGGTTGGGCATATAAAATTAACAGGCGCAGCTGCACTTTCAGCCTTCTTTCTGCTTCTGTTGTGTATGGCATCTGCAATCCGAGACCCTTCTCTTATGCTCTCTTTCGATGTGGATCTATCCAGTGCCAGTGGCGTAGCGTAGGGGGGGGAGGGGGGAGGTTTTCAAAATCCCCCGGGCCCCCACTTAGGGGGGCCCCCAAACGGGTGTCTCTCGGGGGAGGGGAGGGGGTGTCCAAAATTTGTTTGTAAATACATAAATTAATATATTTGATTTACAAATAGTGACAAGTACCGGTACGTTTTAAAACATTTTTCCGAAAGAGAAAAGTTCAAGTTAGTTTTACATTTTAAAATGCAATTCCTTAAAAGATTTGTTGCCGATTTATTTTACTTTCAAAAGAGATCAAACGTACTTGCAGCAAAAACTAAGAATATTAGCCTACTCTCTTTGTTGCCACGGACAGGGGCGTCCTTAGCAGTGCGCGGGGCCCTGTGCGTGTGTCATGTGCGGGGCCCCGTAAGGATAAACTATATATACCGTACCACATCACGCTAACCGGCTTATCCGTCTCTAACGCTGTAGCAATAACAAGACAGTATGTCCGGCTTAACACTGTGGGCCTTCCTTATTTTTGTTACAAAACATAGAACATTGCGTAGCCATTGTTGCCTTACTATTGGCCGCGCTAAGTGCTATATATACTGTATTGTAATTGTTCTGCATAAAGAAAATTCTTTCAACTTAAAAAAAAGTTTAAAAATTACTGCCATGACCATAGCCTATTGGGACAAAAACACAAAAAGCAACCAATCCAAATATTTTATTTCGTACATTAACATCTAGATCCAATCGGATTTTATTAGAAAAATGTGTGGTGATCTAGTTTGTGACAATAAAATCTCCGATCGCGAGACCCCCTCAAGCGCGGAGCCTAGGGCGGCTGCCCCACTTGTCACCCTCTAAAGCCGCTACTAGCCAGGACTAGGTCTGTCCTGCGGATACGTCTGTTAGGCATAAATCCAAAAGCAATATTTCTTAACTGTGATAATCACTTTCTCAACCTGGCAGCTTTTCATTCTGCTGAGATTGATCAAACAATTTTCACCTTTTTTTTGGAACTGTACATGAATTGTTCAACTTTTTTTTTCCAAATTAACCCCCAGATATTCTTCCTTTTGGAGTTATTATCACATCCTTCCTTTTAAAGTTCTTAAGACTGATGGCAGGAGCACAAGTCAAAACTAAAAGCATTCTTGCCTCAAGAGACGACAAAACATTATGCAACGATTTAAATGATTTCTATTGTCGTTTCGACACTATCAACTTTAGTAATCAAAGACTCAAAGCCCTTGAAGATGTCGAAGTTGACAACTGTTTAGAAATAGCGATTACTAAAGAGCAAGTCTGCAACATTTTCAAAAACGTCAACTCAATGAAAGCTGCTGGGCCTGATGGTACACAAGGGCGAATCTTAAAAGAATGTGCTGAACAACTAGCTGAACCTTTCCTTGAGATTTTTTCCACTTCATTACTAAACCACGAGATACCATCTGTGTGGAAGTCGTCCATAATTGTACCTGTACCAAAGGTGTCTAAACCAAAGGAAATGAATGACTTTATACCTCTTTCTCTTACTTCCATTGTGTCTAAATGTTTGGAAAAACTTGTTAAAATGTTTCTACTAAATGATCTGGGTAATAAATTGGACCCTTTACAATTTTCTTATCAAAAGGTAAAGGTGTATTATCTACTAGAAACTTTAATAATTCGACCACTTCTGGTTGTCTTGATTGGCACAAAGGGTTCTCTAGAGGTTGGTCTATAACTGTTCTAACAGTTTACTGTTCGTTGCCTTCGTCGGTATCATAGTACCCAGAGATATCTTCATCGAAACTCTTGTTCAAAAAGCGTTGATTTTTTCTGTATATTTTCCCATCGTTTGTTTATAATGTAAGATCTTGGCGAGTAATGTTTTTTTTATGACAACTGCTCTCTGCCATGTTTGTCCTAGACGAGCTCTCACTTTCTCTCCGACAGGGTAATCATTGGGTAGTCTTGCTTTTGCATCGTATTTCACTTTGCTTTTCATCTGTCGTTCGTTGAGTAATGTCTCTGCATTTTCGGTTACCGATGGTTTCAATAGTTTGGGATCAGTTGGAATGATGTCCCTGAGTCTTCTACTCATCAGCAGTTGATATTCTAATCGGAGTATTTCTATAATCCAGTATAGCAATATATAGATTCTTTCTGTATGGAATTGCATTGGATCATTTTGCTTTCTTAAAAAACATAAACAATAAATATATCGAAACCCATTCAAGCTTTCTGCAAAATGATGAGAAACGGATGAAGCTGATCACCCAATCCAACGAAGAAGCAAAAGAAGGTAGTGAATACTATGCTATGGATTCCCTGTAATCAAACCAACCAGAAGAAAGAAAAGACTTTATAGGAAGTTGAGTTCTAATGTAGGACTGTCAATAGAACTGCAATTCAAAAGTTTTGCGACAGAAGTGCTGGACAGATTTCATATGGGGATGAAGGAATGATTACAAAGGCTGGAAAACAATGGATACCTTTGGGTTTCTTCTTGAACCAAGACACCTGTTGGATGATGACACGCTTATGACAAACTGTAATACTTTTTCCTGTTTGTATGATGAAATAAATGGCAAATCGTTTGTTCAATGATGTAATTGATGTACGAGCAGTTTTCATCAACAAACCAGTAATACAATCCACAATAGAATATTGCGGAAACATAAAATGCACGAAGTGAAGCGATATGAATTGAGATTTGTCACTAGTGCATTATTTAGCTAATAAACAACGGCATTAATCATTAAAAGAGTCTTAATAATGTGAAAATGCAAGGGGCCCCCAAAGAGGTCAATCCCCCCCGGGCCCCCGAACCCCTAGCTACGCCCCTGTCCAGTGCTTATAAAAAAATATTTCTTTAAAAAAAAAGTTTACACGAACTGTAACAGTATCCATTAGTTTGGATCAGTCATGTAATTACATTTCTAATTGATCAAGACCAACAGAAATAAATCTGTTGCGATAAAAAATAATTTTAGGAACTGTTTTTGGTGTAGAAACCTTTGACCAGTTGATAAAAGCTAGGTTTTCCCAACCTGTGGATCGCGACCCCTTTGGGGGGTCAAATGACCATTCGTCTAAGGTCGCCTAAGACCATCGTAAATTAGGGATTTTTGTCTATTTATCATCGGGACATTACTTCAGATGGATTTCTTTCTTACAAAACCATGAAACGACCGTCAAACATACATTTAATAAAATTAAAAATGATGGTTGAGTTGATGGTGACAAAATTAGGAAAACAGATATTTTGTGGATGTAGATTGCACTTTGAGTTAGCGAGTGTAGCATGATCACTACTTTGTAATGAGTTTTATGCGTTCAACGAGTTTCTGCTACTTCCGTCTTATGTTATTATTATTATAGCTTTTATATAGCGCTACTTTCATGCTTATAGCATGCTCAGAGCGCTTTGGTCCAATCTCATTTGTGGATCAGTGGGGGGGAGGGGGTATCTAGGAGTTGGTTTCCCGTGCTGCCTTTGGGCGCTCAGTAAACACAACTCTGCCCGAGTCGGGTGTCGAACCTCGAGCCCCCTTCTAGGTAGCCAAGCAAGCCAAGCTCAAGCCGCACTTAGCCTCTCGACCACGCTTCCCACCTTTATGTAGAAAGGTTCTCAAGGATTCAACAGTTAATGTTTTTTTTTATATAATTTTGTTGGGGTATTTTTTTATATCAGAAAGCAAAAAAATACAGAAAATAGCCGACCAGTTACAATTCATTGTCACCTGCAATAATTAAATGTTTCAATGCAAGGATCAAATATAAAAGAGTCTCCTAGTTGTCTGAAAAGATATGTTTGTTCAAAGGAAACTTTATCTTTGGCAAACAAACCTGGATGAAAATAAAACCTATATCTTGCCGACTTTATCTGGTTTCTACGTGTAAAAATGGGCATTGAATCTGACAGACCAACAACAGTGGTCATTTATGTCAAAGAACATTGGCACAAGCGTGCGAGTGAAATGTCACCAAACTTCTAAATCTACATGACATCCTGTTTTCACTTTATAGAGGTCAAAGTTGAAGATGTTCCGGAGACAGAGTTTATGGAGCTCATCAAAAGCAAAGCAGCTAAAAATGATTGCGTTTCAATGTCAGTGACACAATTCTGGATCACGTGATTGCAGTCATAGCCCATTTTGCCATTCTTTTGCGCCTTTTTCATTCATTTCTGGCAGAAGGCTTATATCTTTGCGAAGCATATTTTTCCAGCCTGTTAGCTATCAAGTCTAAATAACGATGTATATTGATCCTAGCCTTGACCTAAGAAGTTCATTATATCTTAGCCGCAGTTTCTCTAAAATCGTTGCGGCGATTCCTGCAGCATGCCTGTCCTTAGTGCCGATGAAGTCAATGAAAGACTCATGAATTCGTGACCCTCCATTCAAAAAAGTCAAATAGACGATTCATTCTCCTTCAGACCTTGCAACCTATGGGGCACATAATGTTAACGAGGGTGTCATGTGGCCAACACACAGACCAACAGCCTTTACTTTTCCCTAACTATAGTTAAACATCAACTAGAGCTGGGAAGGCTCAGAGGTTCCCTAAAGATCCCGAAATTTAAAAAATGCAAATCCTCAGCAGTATTTGAACCCAGTACTCTTCGGTTCGGAAGACAAGTGCTTTAATACTCGGCCACCGCGAGTCCAAATAAACGATTGCAATTAATATAAAGGAATTGATATTTCTTTTTTTAAAGAGAATAAAGGAAATATAGAGTGGAAAACTAGGTCTGAAAGAAATGTGTGCTGGGTCCATGGGCGCCCGCAGGATTTTTTGCAGGGGGGTGCAAGCACTGGCGGATTCGGGGGGGGGCGGTAGGAGGTATCACCCCCTACTCGCCCCCCCCCCGGAGAAGTAATGAAGAAACTTAAGAATTAAGATATGTAATGTAAAACCGTATTCTGTAATAACTCCCAAAATCCAAACGTGTTTTTTTTTCCTCGGTGGTAACAACTCAATATCATCCAATATCATGTTTTTCTGCCAGTAGTCTCTCCTTCCTCAAGATGACATCTCTGACGTGTTCCTCAGGATGGTCAAGATGGTTTTTCATTATGCCATTAATGTTACTGCTGAGCTGCTGTTGAGCGGCCATTATGTTAAGTTGGAAAGACTGCAACACCATGGAAACTGGTTCAAGAACAGATGAATAATTGACGGCAATGAAAAGTCAACTCAGAAACACAAGAGGAGGAGACATTTACTACACATGTGCAGTTTATCTGGTTCAATTGCAGTCGTTATTTTAAGATCCGCCAAACAGTCAATGATCTCTAAGTTGAGACTTTAAGCTTGAATAGATTTGTATTTTTCAGTTCATTGTGTCTCACACAAAGAGGTAAATGTAGTACCAACGCTATTTCTAGGGACTGATACGGAAGAAGATTTCTGGCCATCACGGGGCAGCCTTGGCCGAGTAGTTGTCCATGTCTAGACTGTACAATGCCCTTAGACACATGTAGTATGTCTCTCTGAACCACAGAAACTAAGCTAATGAATACAATCGCAATCTACAAACCGAACACTCAAAGACATCTGCTCAGTACCTGATCTGCAGTTTCATCACTGAAATACCCAACAAATGCAGTTAGTTCATGATGCTGCAGCTTGTAGTTTTTGGACTCTTGCTGCTGCCTGTGCTCCGTTGATCCAAATCAACGTTTTGACTCGAATGACGACATGTGAAGAACATTCTTGTATCTGTTGTAAACTGGTGAACGTGTTTAACCCGCTGTTTTATCGAGCGCTGACACCGACCGCAACTATATAGCATTTGTCACATCGAAACATAATTGGCAAAAAAAATTTTTTTTTCTAGACCTTAGCTAAATATAAACAACTAATTGTAACATTTTACGTCTCAAGACAATTTTTTCCCTTTGCAACTTCTTGTGTGACTAAATAAGCCAATCCTTTGTACTTTCAACCTTCTTTCTACTACTACTGTATCTTGCATCTGTAATCCAGGACCTTACTTAAATGCTCGCTATTCATGTGGATCTATCCAGTGCCACTTTTTCCAAGCTGTTGATGTTGATTTTGAAGAGCTTTATGTTGTGTTTGCATACATCAGTATACCTCAGCAGTGGACGACCAGCGGATCTCATGCCTTTTGTTAAATTACAACACCGAATGTTTTGTGAAGGTCGACTTTTTGGCATTCATAATAACTATAACTATGTGCAAATATAAACAAATCGTCACGGCTAACACGCTATAGAATATTTGACACCCTTCAAAGTGCAAAGAATAGCAAAGAATAGCAAGCCTATAATAAATCGTGCATGGTCGAACATGAACTACAAATTCGCCTATTACAATAATAGCATATCTTTACATCTGTTTTTTTGTGGAAGTATTTCTTTTAAAATTACTTCACTTTATAATATTCTAATGATAGGCTTTAAAGTCTTAGATTTAAGAGACCAAATTTGAATAAATATTATTTTATTAAACTCTTGCATTAACAATGCACGGGCATCCGTAGGGGGGTACATTATAGTGCACTTGCACCCCCCTGGATTCTGAGTGAATGTACATCTACGTAATACAAAAATAACAGATCTGGAAGATGTATTTCATTATTTTAAAAATGGCTAAAATGTGATTACTCGGAATTCAGAGGCACGCACATACATGGTTGGCAATCCCTTCCATTCCATACACCTTATCTACTTATTTTTACTACTACATTAACCAGTGGAAGCACTACTTGTTCAGTTGCTACTTAGAAATTAATTGATTTGATTATGCGAAAAAATGGCTAGAATTTGGCTACTCAGAAGCCATGAGGGTGCAAGTGCACCCTTTTGCACCCCCCTGCGAGCGCCCATGCTTGCACCCCTATGGATTTTGTCTAAATCTACATCTACGTAAAAAAAAACAAATCTGGATGATGTATTTTATTATAAAATATTTTTGAAAAAAATTGGCTACAATGTGGCTACTCACAATTCAAAGGCACGCACGTACATAGTTGGCCATTCATTCCATACGCCTGGGCTAATCTACTACTACATTAACCAATGGAAGCACTACATGTTCAGCTGCTACTTAGAAGTTAATTGATTTGGTGGTGCGAAAAAATTACTAAAATTTGACTACTCAGAATCCAGGGGGGTGCAAGTGCACCCCCTTGCACCCCCCTGCGGGCGCCCATGGCTGGGTCTAATACCGTACATCTCTTGCCTCGTAAGCTAGTTTAGTTTAAAGAGTATGTTAGATTTGTATTGTTTTTTTTTATTTTATTAAATAAATATATTGTGTATTGTTTTTAAGCGACGGTAAAAGTAGTGACGTAGATAGACAAATGACGTGGCAGAATGTGTGTACAAGGAGAACAAGATAGATCTTTATTTTGGGGACCCCGAGTCCAGACCGAACAACTCCCGCACGAGCAACGACCCTGAGGCCTGAACGAACCTCATTAGAGATTAGCCACTAAAGATTCACATGCCTGTCTGAATCCTTTGAGAAGCTAGATCTACTTGCCTGCATGTCTATCAAAAGATGAGTTTATAGCCAGTTACAAAGTCATGTTCTGACTAGGATCTTGTGTGCTGTGATAATCCAACAATACTTCATCAACCAGTTTAAACTAGTCTAGGGATATTACAATTAAAATATAGACGTACTCAAGACTTCTGTATACTTCAACTCATGCGTCTATTTACTAACAGGATGCTCGTCTTGTCTCCCTATCTCAGGGGTCGGCAACCTTTTGAGTCGAAAGAGCCAAAAATTACAATTTACAAATTTAAAATTTTTTAAAGAGCCGCAACATCTTTTTTCTTGCCAACTATAAATAGTACTCACTTTTTAATGAAAAAAAAAAGTTTTATTCCTATATCAGTAGTGTTTTTCACCCCAAAAAAATAATTTAGGAAACAACAAAACAGTTAAACCTTTACTCACAACACTAACTTATACTTGAATAACAAACAATTGGACAACCTAATTATATAAGAGCAATGGCCTTGCACCGTTTTAGAAAGTTTGGATAGGCCTACATTTAGCTCATAGCTTGTTTTTAGTTTCGAACACAACTCTAAATTTTGACTTGTTAGTTGGCTTCTTACTTTACTTTTAATTATATTTATGCAGGATAACGCTTTCTCGCACGAATATGTCGATCTAAGCAGCACTAAGCCAGCACTCCTACTACAAACTTCTGCACTAGACTGTAGCAATCTGGATTTCTATTCAACACATCACCTCACGGCATTCATTTAAAAGCTCTTCACTTTTGTTACGTACATCATTTCTGGATCTCCAAACTCTTCCAACTTGATTTGTAACTCTGTACACTTTCCACCCCACAAAACTTTTTAAATCGATCAATTGCATTTCTAGAGATCCAGTATCAATTCCAAAATCATCAATGTGGATTTTGTTACTATTTGTGTTGAGAGGATTTACTTGGAATCCTAGAATGGTTGGCTTTGCACTGCTCAAACCTATCAAGAAATTCATCTGATATATATTTTTTACACCTGTGCTGAAGTAATTCATGTCAAAAGTTGCACTTATTTTAACGCGATTATATTGTAGACATTGAAAATGAAGTACCTTGCCGCTCTGAATATTTTCTGCAAAAATATTTTTTCTTCAAAATATAGACTGGGTTTTATTTTCTTTGCAGTTGTAGATTCATAAAGTAACTTTCTTGCAACCATTTGTTGTTCTCTAATTCAGGGCGATGAACTGTATATATTTCATTCAAGCACAAAGCAAAAGGTTTAAACCTTTGGAAAGCCATTGCACTTTATTGGAAAGAAACAATCTCTATTTCCTTTAATAATTATTTTAACTGACTATGGTAGAATGCTTTTGACAAGATGCTGTTAACAATCTTGATTACCAGATTTCTGTCTTTGTTACTGTGTATGGTAGTGGTATTAAAGGCTTCTTGCTTTGGTTTATAATTCCGTGAAATGTAACAATTTCATGGTTTATTTTGCTCAGAAAAATTGGTTGTTGCCTCTTTATTTGTTCCTGTCATGCTTGTGGCCCCACCAGTTGCTATTGAAACGATTTTATTTAAAACGAGCTTAATGTTTTCAATGTTTTTTTTTTGAAGGACTGACCATATGGGTAACTTGTGCCGTGTCTTTATATCGCAAGGCTCATCTATAGTAAGTGATAAGACGGGAGAAAGTTGAATATCTTTCACCTGCAAATATGTTACATTTGAAGACATCTTAACTATTCTATCTTGTACTGTTTTAGAAGATAGTGGCAAATCTTTGTTGTTGCTGTTTTTTTGTCTCAAGATTTCTGGTTTGTTTTGAAATCACGAAACAGTTCTTCAGATCCAAAGAGCCGCATTTTTCACCTGCAAATATGTTACATTTGAAGACATGTTAGCTAGCTATTCTATCTTGTACTGTTTTAGAAAGTAGTGGCAAATCTTTGTTGTTGTTTTTTTTTTTTTGTCTGAAGATTTCTGGTTTGTTTTGAAGTCACGAAACAGTTCTTCAGATGCATGAAGGAAGCATTCTTTGACGTTTATAAATAGTTTGCCTTTTTATGCAATTTCTAGTCGTACCGCCATATTAGCATTACTTGTAGGCCCCTAAATGGCTTCTAACTTTAAGAAGATAATTCGCTTCTAACTCATTTACTTGAAAAAAACAAACTATCCGTCCATTCCTAGCCAAAGCGAGTGCTAAAGATGCCAATTCGTCTTGCGTCGAAAGCGAATTAAAACCTACTTAGAAACATCCGAAACTACCGAGAGTTTCAGATGGGCTGACAACAGTGACAACGCGTGTAATTAGGAAGGGTTGTGGTGAAAAGAGAGTACAAGTGGCTGAGAGATTGTTCGGTGTCTAATGTAAATTCAACAATTCGAACTTTTCCACTTTTTTATCTCTTTTCTATAAGATAAATAATATTTGCGTATGGAACTAAAGAGCCGCAACTTCACATCCAAAGAGCCGCATGCGGCTCGCGAGCCGCGGGTTGCCGACCCCTGCCCTATCTGTAGGTGACTTATCCGCCTCTATCACTATTTAACCTTCTCTAAGCTCTAGCCATCTGGTTCTTCTTCATGTACCCGCATTCTTCCACGTCATTCGTCTGTCTGACTACGTCACTACTTCTACCGTCACTAAAAACAATGCGCAATCTATTTATTTTAAAAAAAGTAGTATAATCTCTAAACCAGGTCACTACATTTGTGATTAAAGAATGGAAAAAAAAAACAACTGTGCTATATCTAGAATTCAAGAGCTAAAAAAAGTTAGCAACATAAACAGGGAGAGGTGCAGTGGCGTAGCAAGTTCCCCGTGGACCCGGGTTCAAGAATATGTTGTTGGGCCCCCCCCCCCCCCCCCCAATAGGACACATATTTTGTGTGACAAAGAAATCCATTAATTTGTATGTATCAGTACATTTACTAAAAGGCATTCCAATGTAAGTTCAATAACACAACAGACAAAACCATGTTTTAGTACTGTTTAGCAAATTAAACTTTTTAATTTTTTAACCTTTTTTGCAGTGTAGGGCAGGCCACAATTGGTCATTAGTCATGGGACCAGTCGATATGAAACCCCTACGCGCCATGTAGTGTCGTATTTACAGATGAAAAAGGCCTAAGCTATTTGAAATATGGGGCCCCATATAAGTCCAGATATTGTATGTAACAACTAAGTATTTCTTGGTGGCCCTAAGCTAGAGCTTATGTTGCATAGAGGGGCCCTGGACCTGTGTTTTTTTCACCATCGGGTGTGGGCCCTAAATGGTCGTGGGCCCGGGTTCATTGAACCCCTTCGCGCCATGGATGCTACGCCACTGGAGAGGTGTCCGGTCAAACACCAACTCAAAGGATATTAAATATTTCCATACCGAGTTTAGAATCCGAAGAAAAGTCAGAGGCTTACATTTGATTAACTTTTTTGTTGTGGGCAAGATGACATGTTGGGAAGTGAATAATTAAAAGTGATTCGTGGGCCTAAATTAAGACTGAGAATCAGTACCTAAGGATTTTAGAGACTTTTGATCTAGTTCTCTGTAGATTTGTCTTTGACAGAACTAGTGTATAATTTATGTCTAAATTACCCCAACACACAAATCAATTTAACTAAATGATCGAATGGACCTCATTCACCAAACATAAATAAACAACATTTTCTCTATATGTTCTTTACAAATTACGCAGTACGTAAGGGTGTCACATGATACGTATTTTTCATTATTTTATCAATATGATGACGTGGCTTAATGTGTGTATTTTCATTTGGTGAATGAGGTCCATTGTGTTCGTATTATTGAAAAGAAGTAATCTAACGACATTTAAAGGAATATGAATCTTTAGACTTCAGTATTGAAACAAAAAATATAAACAACAGAACAAAACTTACGTAGGATACTTCTATTTTTATTATCTTATAAATTACAGACTCTACTTTAAACGAGAGGATAATGCATTCATGTGTCAGAAGAAGCACTTGTACGCATTTGTTCTAGCGTATGGAATAAGAAATGTCCCTCTATCTTTGTTTCTTTCTGAGTATTTTGTTTATTTTCTTCTGAATTTGTAAATTCGTTAACAGATACAGAAAAGTAGTGACAATCTTTAACACATGTGTTCACGTCCAAAAGAATGTCAGTTTTAGATCCTGTGCTAAAACTTGGTGTGAATTATATGCTAGAAGTTTCACGGCCTCTAATATTTAGGCTACTTTAATGAATGTATGAATTGTGTTCTTAACTATTAGTTAAAAGAATTAACTCATTTCTCTATGACATAGTACTGGCATCCTGGAATGTTGGTGATGTTGCTGGCAATATCATTCGATACAATGTCACACCTCTGAGTTGTCTCCCAGTAGTTGACGCCTTTACAATTTACATAGTTGAAGCACTGAACGGCGCAGTAAATTAGGTCAGGATTCCAAAGCGAGACTGAGGTCAGGATGTTCGTCTGACAGGAACCAATCACTTTTGTTAAGCTGGCAGACTTTATGGCTGAAATTATCATTAACAAAAAAAAAATATGATATGCTGTAAGATGTTAAAACTTATGTAATTTTTTTAAAACTCAGTTTAATTGCAATACAATGTCATAAACAAATAAGACCCAGCAAATGGGATAATTCTTTAAAATTGCAGGGCGTCCAGATAAGGAAGCCATGATTATGTGACGAGCTTTAAACCTACGAATCTAAAGACCTGTGTTAAGAAATGAAAATGATCACTGGACATACGCAGGTAGACGGTATTTGAAGTTTCTACCCCCCCC
>JADKLZ010001483.1:597085-610096 GCA_021533235.1 Biomphalaria straminea
GATAGATAGATAGATAGATAGATAGATAGATAGATAGATAGATAGACGGACGGACGGACGGACAGACAGACAGACAGACAGACAGACAGACAGACAGATAGATACAGAAATAGTTAACAGTTGCTGCTACTACAAAATATAATCACTATCTGACATATGTATTTATGCATATATTTATATTCATTTAATAAATGGGACACAGAAACATATCGCAAGGTTTGAAAGAGGAACTTGTACACCCTGAAACGCTCTGGTTTGTTCCAGCTCGCATGCCCTCTAATGTTCCTATTCACTCCAATGTCTACCAGCTTTATAAAGGACAAAAATGTCAACAGAGAATTAAGTAAACCAATGATGTTTTTTTTTTTACCCAGCCATTTTCGCCATTTTCTTAGGCGAATGCTGAGACAAACGTAGCGGCGTTTGCAGGAAGGTATCTACTTCAAGTTTCGCTAAGATAACGATGTGTTCAACCTACCGTGACAAGTGTCCCGTACTTAAACTAGTGAGATGGGCGACATAAAGCTTTTCAACTCCATTGGGAAAAATCACATTCCTGAAACCTCCCATTAATTTGATCACAAATATCTATGAATGAAGGTGCAGAGGCTGGGCAGTAAAGTGCTTAGCTTTTCAACTTGGGTTCGAATTCTGATGAAGACTGGGATTTTTAATTTCGCGATCTTTCAGTCCACCTAGCTCTTATGGATACCTTACATTAGTTGGAAAAAGGCAAAGGCGGTCGGTCATTGTGCTAGCCACATGACACCGTCGTTAACTGTGGGCCACAGACCTATATATTATATGCCCAATAAATCTCAAGGTCTGAAAGGGGAACTAATACCAAGAATGATCTCCCTTCAACGTGAAAGAACACTTGACATATTTGTGAAGAACAGTTTTAAAAGACGCATCACATTTCCTATACTCTTAAGCGAGCAATTCTTGTATATATATATATATTTATTTATTTATAAATTTTATTTCGAAAACGGCTCTAACGATTTTCTTTAAAATTTCAAGGTATGTGCGTATTAGTGAGAAAAAAAATCTGAACTCATTGGCCACATCGGGAAAACTCGAGTTCGACCGTTATTTCGATATGAAAATGTCTCAATTTAATTTTGGTCAGAATAATTTATGAATGAAATGGAAAATTTATGAATGAAAGTTTTCCATGACGTAAACGGGAAAAACGCTGCTTACGTCACTAGGCTTACAATGCAAACAAGAACGAGTTTTAAAGTATCAATGGACCTAATTAAACATTTGCGCACCATCTTATTGAAGATTGATTTATTATAGAACTATGGAAGGAAAGTAATGAAATTAAATGTACCGATGTATGATTAGTTATTGCGTTTTAAGTGCTTAATAAATTGTTTACACTTTAATTGCGTAGAGCGGTGTAGATTCCTCATTAATCTTCGGATTTGATGTCAAGCCTTATTATAATTATAATTTTGCTGGTAAAATTATGACCATGTGTTCATGCTTCAGTGTCTAATGTCCCGTACCAAAACAAAGGAAATGGTGATTACACAGCTGCTCTACTGCTCCTTACTTTCTCACACTGAACAAGATATCTAAACTTGGGGTTACCGTTAGGGCGTGGTGACGAAAGGCCCAGGAGATATATGAATGGAGGGATGTGTAAGAGCAGGCCATATCTTTCCATGGGCTGTAGCACCAGTAGCAGTAGTATATTACCTTTCTTAGTTATAAATTATTTAACCGAGCAAGGCTCGGCCACCTGATATTTTGAAATATGTTGAATTGTGGATGGTCTGGAGAAGGCATTCTAAAGATTCTATGCAGAGAGCTAATAAGGCTTCCCGGGCCCTTTCGCCATAGCTGCTTTCGCTCCGTAATAATAATAATAATAATAATAATAATTTTATTTATAAAGCGCTGTTAACAAACAAAAATGTAGGCTCAAGGCGCTGTAAAAACATTACAAACACAAACACGAGACATGACAAACTAATCTAAAAAAGTTCTAAACAGATAGGTCTTGATGTTCTTCTTAAAGGTGGTGTAGCAAGTTGTCTGTCTGAGTTCAATGGGGAGTGAGTTCCAAACCTTTGGTCCGTGAACTGAAAAAGCCCGCTGACCGTAGCTTTTGAGGGAAAAACGTGGTACCACTAAAAGTGTTGAGTCCATTGAGCGTAGGGCTCTCTGTGGGACATATGGAGTAATCAGTTCGCTAAGGTACAAGGGCATCTCATTGTTATAAATACACTGATGGCAAAGTGTGGCGACCTTGTAATCGATTCTTGCTTTTACGGGTAACCAATGGAGCGCGCGCAAGAGCGCAGTAGCAGAATCTCGTCTTGTTTTTTTAAGAACTATTCGTGCGGCGTTGTTCTGAATACGTTGCAGCTTGGCTATTTTGTCGTCGGGTATACCTGCTAGCACGGCGTTGCAGTAGTCAAGGCGGGAGAGTATGAATGCCACAGCTAGCGTTTTTGTTGACTCCGTTGTTAGGTATGGTCGGATCAGGCCTAATCTGCGCAGCTGCAGATAAAGACCCTTGCAGAGCTGCCTTATGTGTGAGTCGAAAGATAGTGTTGAGTCAAAGAAAACTCCAAGATTCCGGACTACATGGACATAAGAAACCTGGCAGTTCGTAATAAAAAGAGAATCCGTGCTCTCGACTTTTGAGATGTTGTTCCGAGTGCCAATCTTGATTATTTCTGTCTTGTCTTCGTTCATCTTGAGCTTATTCTCAACCATCCAATCGCTCACCCTTGCAACGGTACCACTGATTTTCTCTGCCAGATGCGACACCTCTGAGGGTACTGAGGAATCGTATAACTGTGAGTCATCGGCAAAGAAATGGTATAAGATGCCTGTTGGCCGTATGACACCGCTGAGCGGATATGTATACATAGTGAACAGTACTGGGCCTAGAGCTGATCCTTGGGGTACTCCGTACTTCAAGAGTAAGCTTGTTGATTCTGTCCCACTAACAACGACACTTTGGGTGCGTTCAGTCAGGTAGGATCCAAGCCACTTTAGGACGATTCCTGCTAAACCAAAAGTGGCAGAGAATCTGGCCATCATAATGTCATGGTCAAGCGTATCAAAAGCTGCGGACAAGTCCAGCATGGAAAGAATTGATATGTGGCCTATGTCGGAATTGTGAAGTAAGTCGTTTAGTACCCTGACCACTGCTGTCTCTGTGCTACGGCACTTCCTATATGCAGATTGAAATTCTTCCAAGAGACAGTACTGTTCAAGATGAGAAAGAATTTGTGCTAACACGATGCGCTCCAAAAGCTTTGACAAAAAGGGTAGATTTGATACCGGGCGATAGTTTTTTAGACATTCCGGGTCAAGACTGGATTTCTTCAATAAGGGCCTGACAAGTGCATGCTTAAATTGATGTGGTACAATGCCTGAAGTCAGTGAAGAGTTTACAATGTTAGTAATTGTGGGTACAAGCTCATCTAAACATTCAAGGAGCAAAGAAGTTGGAATGGGATCAAGGTCACATGACTTATTTGGCATCTTTAAAATAGTACTTTTGACATAATCTTCAGATACACACTGAAACTCGCAAAAAGGAGAGTTTTGAAAGATTGGAGAATGGTCAAGCTGTGATGAGAGAGAGGGCATGTCATTTCTGATCTGCTCAATCTTGCCAATGAAGAATCTATTGAAGGAATCAGGGAGTTCAGATACTGGGATAGATGACGGCAAACGTTCGTTATTTGCTCCCCCTAACATTTCAGCGGTGATCCTAAATAGCTGCTTCGAAGAATCAGAAGTTTCGATTTTTTGTCGAATATGACTAGCTTTTGCATCTCTAATCATACGGTTCACCTTGTTTTTTTCTACGATGTATACTTGTCGATGTATCGTCAGACCTGTCTTTTGAAATGTACGTTCGGCACGTCGGCGAATAAGTTTGGCAGTTTTTATGTCTTCCGTCATCCAGGGTGCAGACGGCCTAACTGAGACTGTACGAGTGACAAGAGGTGCATGGCTGTCCAGCAACTTTTTCAAGCAAGAATTGTAATCGCTCAGAACGTCTGTGTTGCTCTGTTGCAACAGCAAAGAGGTCACGTCCATTTTGAATGAGGCAATGTCTATGGCTTTAAGTTTACGGGAAGTCACATTTTTCTTTGGCCTTTTTGCTTTTGATAGTCGCATTTCAAATTGTACAACAAAATGATCTGACAAGCCACGGTCTAATACATTGAGATTGGCTATAAGTTCACTTGCATTTGTAACAATCCAGTCGAGAGTATGACCTTTGACGTCATGGGCATATGTTGGTTAGACCAAACTACTAATAGCAATTTTCTGGCGAATTAAGATATGGGCTATTCGGGGGCACTTTACTGGTCAGCATCTACGCTGGGCATGGCATATATCCTATACGGGGATTGACTGGTTAACATATGTAAGAATATGATCTAATGTCATAGGAAATAATATTGTAAGCTGGTAATTATTAGAATGGAAAAAAATGGAAATGGAGAAAAATACCTGATGATGTTGTTACAGCAGGAGATGGCGTTGTTGTTGAAGTGGTTGTCAAGGATGACGTAGCTGTCGCTGTTGAAGTAGTTGAAGTGGTTTGCTGTGTGGTTGTAGTGGTTGGCTGTGTGGTTGTAGTGGATGGCTGTGTGGTTGTAGTTGCTGGCTGTGTGGTTGTAGTGGTTGGCTGTGTGGTTGTAGTAGTTGGCTGTGTGGTTGTAGTGGTTGGCTGTGTGGTTGTAGTGGTTGGCTGTGTGGTTGTAGTGGTTGGCTGTGTTGTTGTTGTTGAGTTTAATTTAGTTCCGGGTACGACCTAGTTTAAAAAAAAAAAAGATGTCATGCCTTATGACATTACCTAATGACATTAAAAAAATGGACACCTCGAACTTAAGCATACATATACATTGACATTAAATACAAGACAACTAAAACTAAACTAAACTAAACTAAACAAGACACTATAAAAGTATAAAAGGCTTCAGAGTATGGTGTCAATAAAAAGAGATACTGGACATTTCAACATAGAGTTGAAGCTAGGTGCTGCACCTAGCTTCAACTCTATGTTTATATTCACTGAAGCTTCTACATGTATTGTATTTATGTTGTCCACTTGTCATTATGAGAGATACACAATTAGAAAGAGTCATTGTTTGTCTAATACATGCCTAGTGGCTGTTTGTGTCGACTCTGGTTGTGTGTGAACGGATGCTGCGGGGTGGGGTAGGCGGGCTGTGGCTTGTGACCTTTGACCACTGGGGTGGTAATTTGCATACGGGTGTGGTGTCTTTAGACCAGAAGAATGTTTTTTGGGCATTCGGATGGTCTAGAGGCTAACTTGGCTTGGTGCGTTATCGCTAGGCGGTGTTGCCGTTGCCAGGGTCGCAGGTTCGGGCCCCGGTCGACGCAGTCCCTTATTTTCGTAGCATTTAATTCATGACTTTCTCTCTTTGTCCTCGGTGCTGCTATTAATTTATGTTCTATGTATGGACATTTCAAGTCTATATTTTTCAAACTATTATCTTATCTTTGTTTATCTTGCCTCCGGTTTGCTCTCATTACGTTCAAGAATAAACAAGCAACATATTAAAACAACAAAAAATCTTTAAAGCTTATACAAGGTGTAAATATATCAGTAAGTTTGGATCAGTCGTGTCAGTGGCGTAGCTACCAATGTGCGGGTGGTGCGGGCCGCACAGGGCACCAAGTGGATAGGGGCCCCAAAATCTCCCCAGTGTGTATTAATTTCCCATTTCTCTGAGCTTTTCAGTAAAAACGACTGTGTGGACACGAACAAACATAAACTACTGTAATTTAAACATGAACTAACGATTTATAAACTAGTCATGTCGCTATTTTGTTTCATCTCCTTGACGGTTATCATTGAATCCAAAAAAAAAAAAAGATGAGGCCGACATCCCGAATGATGAAAAAGAAGAAAATACTTCAATACCGCAGGTTATAGAGACTGAAGGACAGAACACAGTCATGTCTTTAGTACACTCCTCAAAAATTCATACTGAAGAAGCTGAACCATCAGACAGTGTAAACAATACAGAAAGCAGAAAACATTATTGAAAACAAGGCCCAAGATTTGATTATACAAGAGACGAAAACCTGGAGAGACTACCTGAAGAGAATCTTGGACATCATTAGTTTTTTCTCAAAGCGAAATCTGGCACTTCGTGGGCATCGCGAGCGAGCTGAAGAAGTGTTGGAAGGGCAAAATCAAGGCAATTTCTTGGAGTTAGTAAAATTACTATCAAAGTAAGATCCACTCTTGAGGGAGCATGTGCTTTGAACTAAGTTTTAATCCAGACAGAATACATACTTGTCTCACAAATGCAAAATCAATTTATTACAATTTATTACAATATTGGGGGATCACGTTAAAAAAATCATACAGCAAGTAAAACAAGCCAAATATTTCTCTATTTTTTTGACAGTACAGATGACATTTTAAAGCTGGATCAAACTTCCTCAAATTTCCTGTTCGTTGTTATGGATAATGACGGGGTCCAGATTCGTGAGTCTTTTATTGACTCCATCGACACAAGGACAAGCATGCTGCTGGAATCACTGAGGTTTTTCTAGAGAAATTGCGTTCTGATGGCTTAGACATAATGTTCTGCAGGAGTCAAGGCTATGATAATGCTGCGGTTATGAAATATCAAAACTACGGTGTCCAAAAACGTATTCTAGAAGTCAATCCCAAAGCACTATTCATTGCCTGCTCAAACCATTCTCTTAATTTAGTAGGAATTCGAGCTGCTGAAGCTGAAGTCCATTCGGTAACATTTCTTAGTACACTGGACCGCTTACACGCCTTTTTTCTCAACTTCAACACACCGCTGGGATATCCTAATCAAAATTACCGGAACAAGCCTTAAACGTTTAGTTGAGACCCGCTGCAGCGCCAGAGCAGAAGCTGTCAAGATGGTTAGGGATACATTTTCTAAAATTATAGAAACTGGAGACATTAACTAGCAGAGATGAAAATTCATCGACAAGATCTGAAGCAGGTGGATTATTAGTTGCTATTCAGTCTTTTAAATATTCTCACCTATCTTGGATTTAGGGCTCGTGTATTAACTAAAATTAATGATGTGCAAGTAGTAATCGAGAGGACATCGCTGAAGCCAGCATTACCTTTGCCAAAAGAGTGTGCTCAGATCTGAGAATCAGTACAGAACATCAAAAACGTATTGGCCATAAAAAAAAAGATATCTAGTGAGAAAAGTCACGACTCTGTACTTACACACAAAGAAGAGCTACGAAGGGAAATTTATTCTACCTTGGACAGGATTGTTCAAGTAATAATCACCCGATTCGAGCAACTACATGATGTAGCAGATATGTATGAATTTTTGTCCATTGAAAAAGAGCTGGTGGAAAAAAAATTGATTTCGATAAAATTATTGATACTTTTGCCAGAAGAAAGCGCCTAAAATTCACTTGTAGTATGTTTATGTTTGATGGATTTTGTTTTGAATTAACAATATTTGATTTATGAATACATATTATATTGAACAAAAAAGGTAAGGCTTTGCAATATTATTATTTAGTTGTTTTTTTTGGCGGGGGGGGGGGGGCACCAAGATGGGTACCGCACCAGGCCTCATATAGTCTAGCTACGCCACTGAGTCGTGTTATTAGTAAATTTCCAATAGACTAACAACAATAAATATGTGCGATTAGAGATTTTTTTTTATTTTTTTTTCTTTTAGCGCAATTTCATGCTTTTAGCTTTCCCGATGCGCATAATCATATCACTTATCTGGACCTGTTGAGAAAAGGGTAACGGAAGACAGAATTGGGTATCTTATCTTATACAATACAGACGTTACTTCAAAAAAGAAGATGATTACGTCCTATGCGTCATGCATTCAGTCATGCATATTAAATTCGCACTTAAATTCTGCCAAGTCACTGGTTTTCCTAGCTAGCTATGTGTATATGCTACCGTGATCACTTTATAAATGCATTTTATAAAAAAAAAGTTTTTACATCTTGAACTCGAAGATAATGGTTACTCCTCAAGCCATTAGGCCTACACTAACCACTGTGCCAGCAGACTGCTTGTGAGAATTTAAGGTTTTATAGTTATCAATTGTTAGCTTCAAACGATCTTATTATTTACACAATGTATGAAGATGACTAGTTCAACTTATACTATCAGTTAAGTACAATATTTTATTATTATTATTATTATTGCTTTTATATAGCGCTACTTTCATGCTTATAGCATGCTCAGAGTGGGGGGGAGGGGGTATCTAACCTCGAGCCCCCTTCTAGGTAGCCAAGCCAAGCTCAAGCGCCTCTTAGCCTCTCGACCACGCTTCAATATTTTCAATATTCGATACCAAACAAGATGATTCATTACCAATTGTTAATAGCCAAATTTTAAGTCTTATCCAAGTTTATGAGGAGGCATACCAAAAGTCGCAATACGAGGAAAGCGCTAACAGGGACGTTATTGTAAAACTTCGCACCTCACTTTCATGGTGGACCTCAAGAACAGTGGACACCAGGTGGGAGGAGACTTCAAACATTGCCGGGGACAGATATTTATGGAGACAGCTTGCAACCAAATAGGGGAAGAGCTATGTAAGTGTAAGTTGTCAGGTAAAAGAAATAATAGCGTGGGAGAAAGGCATGTACAAACTTGTTCTCAGGTAGAAAGAGTGGACTAATATAAGGTTTGTGAAAAAAACTCCTTAACTCTTTCTCTCCTAACTGACGATATCAACATTGATTCCACCAGAATGTGGTAAATAATTACGGAGAGAAAGAGTTAAACATATGTAATTCCTCTTTTATGAAGCTGATGACTGTTTCGTAAGAGCGAATATTTTACTCTTAATTGCTGATAAATGAAGGATTAAAAAAGGGGAAAAATACCCCGCACATCCCCTCTCCCGAGAATAAGTCTTAGTTAAGCGAAGTATTAATTCAGCTAGACCATATATATATAACATTATTATGATTGACCTTTAGATCTAGATCTAGAAGAGGATGCGTCCAGAGCATTAATTTATTAAACCTTTGATTAACATAAAGCCTACTTGCGGAAATACTAGATAAAAGATAAATATTATCCAGTTCTCCTGCCAATTGTTTTCTCTTTTTTTTTCAATTATAACGATCAAGCTACAGTTTCCACAGTGTGACTAACTGGGTAGTATTTCTTTTCCCAACTATATACATCAAATTTCAAGAAAATTCGTTAGAGCCGTCTTTAAGATCTGAGTATACCCAGGTTTTTTTAGTTTTTCACCCTGAATGTTTTAGGCTTTAGTTTCCACGAAAGTACGCATTGGATATAAGTATTTTAAAAACAAAGATAGTGTATGGGAAATAACTTCATTTTTACTGCCATATCTCCTAATACTGCTAGATTTATCGCATTTTTTTTTCTTTAAAGCCAAACTAATTAACTACTACTTATTGTTTTTGTTTTTTAATAGATTCGTGTGCTGTCGTGTTTTATCTTCATCCGAGAATAAGGAAGTGAGAGAAATAATGTGTTCACAAAATGTTTGTACAAATATTTTATATCTTTCGGATGTTGCTTCGGAATTGAAGATAATCTACTTCCTAGTCCAAGCCTCCCGCAGAAATGCGGGGGATGGCACCGGCAGCGTAACAACCTGAATATCATTAGAGACAACCGCACAACCAGTTAGCCATCTTTGTACCAGACATACCGCCTGATGGAGTGAATCGCCATAAGCTTTGTGAATACATTACCAAACAGGGGCGGACTGGCTATATGGGCATTCGGCCTAATGCCCGGAAAGCCGGTACCGAATTGGGCCGGTAGGGACACCGAAGGGATCGCATGAATGCCAGTAAGTTATTTTAAGAAAACTTTTACAATTATCGTCTTAACAATAATCTAAAGTAATCATATGGCTACCAATTTGTTCGCCGGATAGTATAGAAATGCCCCGGGCAGGTTTTAACACCCGATCCGCCTCTGGTAACAAAGAAGAAAAAAAAACAGCATGTGGAGAAATACAGTTATAACAACACCAGATGTTTTAGGCAATGACTGTAAGAATCTATTTAAACAGCAAGGAAGGACAAATAGATATTATTATAGTTACAGGGGACGATAGCAAAGAAATAGACAGTAAAGATATGACGGCGTAAGATTTCGAAGATCAGAATTATACTGGAAAAAGCAAGACATGTGTAAAGCCCGGTGGAAAGAGGATTTAATACCCGTGGCTCAGGTAAACATTAACACACAATACTTTACTGAGGTGATAGATATGTATGTTATAGAATATAGATCATGCGCATTTCTTCAATGGTCAGGTAGTTTCCCTAGAGCAGCGGTTCTCAACCTTTTTAGCTCCTCGACCCCTATTTACAATCCACCACTCTGCCGCGACCCCCCACACACACACACATACATACATACAGATATAGAAGAATAGACAGTAACAAACCATATTTTCAATGGTCTTAGGCGACCCTTGGCAAATCGTCAATCGAGCCCCAAGGGGTGGCTACTCACAGGTAGAGAGCCCCTGCCCTAGATGGATATCGTGCCTTGGTCGCCATATCTATTTAAATATTTCTAGCACCATTTTAATTTTTTTTCAACATTTGCGAAATTCTTTTTTTCAGACAGACCTCTTACCTTACAAATACCAAAAGTTGTTATGTCGCATACACAGTACCAGTTGACTGTTATAGTTGGAGTAGCTGCACTAGGAACATAGATAGCACATTTATATTATACAAGTAATATTGTGTGAATTAGTTTAATTACATCAATTTAATTTTAAATTGATGGCAATAACGCTAAAAAGGTTATAGTACTTCACAGGGCCTAGACGTTAATTAAGCGTGAGTGCTAACCAATTTAATAAATCAGTTTTTCAAATTTAAAAGAATAATTTTATTAACTCTTTGAAGTCGCAACGACGCTCCAAGCGTTGATTTTATCCAGCCATAAAGCTATACATTCCGTCCAAACATGAAACAAAATTCCGGAGTCAAAGAGTTAATTCATTAGGGTAAAGTTCGATGCGTTTGTCTGTGGGAAGGTAAGGACTAAAAAACGTTTTATTTATATTGTTGCTATGATTCTATATTTGAGTAGAAATCATGTAAATACTATATTAATAATGTTAATATCGATGATACGAAAATATGCATATATGTAACCCTGCCGGACCAAGTTAAAAAACGGACGTTTGGCCCACGAGGCCTACATCAGCTATAAAATTCGTTATTTTATTATTTTTAGCGGCCCCCGAAAGGGAAAAAGACGCTTTAAGTTTTTTTGTGAAATGTCTGCCCGTCCGTTTAGATCTAGTAAACTAGAAAAGATAGTGAAAATACATCATAATATTTTAGACCAATCAAAGTTCTCATGCAATGGTTAAGTTTTTTTCTATTCTGAAAGCGAAAATCTATTTTTAAAATCCCTTATGGAAGTAGTTTTGTCATCAACCTACACCACTTTTACAACTATTCACTTTTAATAGTAACAAACACTGGATACTCTTTAGTAAGGGAACATACTAGCCTACTATATTTATAACATATGTATGCAGGAGTTTTAGATTTATTTTTTTATTTTTTTTTTTTTACAAATGTACTGCAAAGTTAAATAAGTTCTGTCATACTAACTACTACATTATTTTTAAGAGAAAAAATCTATTTAGTATGCAAATAATTTGGACATAATTTAAAACAACAATTAATAAGTAGTTTTTCATATTATCGCATTGCTGTCCCACAGCTATACAATACTACACTAAAAGAAGAAAAATATTGTTTAAAAAAAAAAAAGAAAGGAAAGTTATTTATTTGAAGGAAAGGTTGTTTTTTTTCTTGAGGATTTGAATAAGCGATAGATTCTTTACAAAACAATTACATCAATTAGATATTCATTATAAGACATCGGTTAGTTCAGGTTCATATCAAACTTCACATTCACTTCCACCTATCCTTTGGTCTGCTGGACAGCTAGGGCACCACACAAGATATGTCAACCTTCTTTCTCCATTCTTCTCTGTCATTTTTATTTGAGAGAATTTCATTCTGATATTCTTTCTGAGAATATTGAAACTTGCCTTTTGACCGAGCCTCGTGGACCACTTCGAAGGCCGATTTTGAGTTTTTGCTTCCACACACGCACACACATAAAAAAAAGATTTTTCGCTTTCATAACAGAAAAAAAAAAGTTGCCGTTGCATCAGAATCTATATTATAAAGTAGATAGTAAGGCATGTGCATGTATGTCCCGCATAGAAATCAAAACTGTTTCATTAATCTTGATAAAACTTGGCCTAAATGTTTCTTGTCTACTGTCTGGAACAGTAACGTAGGTAAAGTAACCCTGAAACAAGCTTGAGACCCTCAAAAAAAAAAAAAAAGTCGCCAAACTCTATGAAAGTATTATTATTTCACGGACCTAGGCCATTTTTACATGAGACAGTATCGAAAGGATCTGATTTTGAAAACGACACTTTGCACTTATAATTTTTTACTTTGATACATGAAAATACAAAATATAATCTATCGAAGCAGACCTGGCTACCTAAAAAAGTCCGAATGTGTAACACTGATGGTCATTTTTGAAAGATTTTGAATAACGAAGACGCATTTTGCGTAAAGGTAGGCAGGTCTGTGTAATATGTGTCAATGAGTCTCAATATTATAGTCTTCTAACTATAGAAATGAAGAGAAAAAAGGGGGGAGATCAATAAACAATATATATCAACATCTCTTTAATTAGCATTATTATCTCTATCTTTATCTTCTTTATCGAAAATATAATAATGTATCTAGCTCCAGTAGCGTCTCTAGGCAGGTGAGGGAGGTGCGGGCCGCACCGCGTGACACCCACAAGGGGGTGACACCCAAGTCGGAAAAATGCACTTTTCCAAAATGAAACTTTTGAAGAAAAAGAAATTGCTACCTCTAATGTCTTTCACGGATTTGTATTAATATATCTCAAGCATGGTTCCGCAAGGTTGTCATTGCCGGAAGTGGGGTTCCGCA
>JADKLZ010001483.1:610106-623083 GCA_021533235.1 Biomphalaria straminea
TTGTCATTGCCGGAAGTGGGGTTCCGCAAGGTTGTCATTGCCGGAAGTGGTAATGGATGTAAGCACTCCACTACCTATAAAATGCTTCCTAATGGCATGCGTCTCAAATAGCCTCTGACAACCAGTCCAACTCCCGGCCTTCACGTGTGGCTCAGATATTGAGTCCGGCGGAACTGTTCTTACTAACAGGAGAAGGGGCACAGGCGAGAAACTGGCGCCTTAACCAGTAAGCTTCGGGCAGGAGGGGCTCGTTAGCCATGGCTGGCTACCCACCTAGGGGAGTTCATCTCAGGCTACCCACCTAGGAGAAGGAAAACTCTGAATTCAAACCTCTGCTGCCTTGCAGCTATACCCAATCAAGGGAAAGGCTTCGGGAGTCAACCCTGAGGAAAAATCAGGAGCTGGCGACCCTAAGGCAGTTTGTAGCACCCAGTGCTACACTCTGGCAGAACCTGCGACGCTGCTGACCCCAAACTGTATCGGCACTGCCGTTCCTTTGGATACATCAGCTGCGTGGAGAGGGGGGAACTGATGTGTGGGCGACATCGTTCCGACCACAGCTTATGCCCAGGCATTCATCTCATTTCCATGAGATGATCCATAGTCGCTTCGCGACTGACGGTGGCCATAGATCTCAAGCATGTCGCTGTATCTGAACAAATTGTGGCAAGATGCCTTATTATCTTGCCATTTTTCAAAGTGATTCCGATGAACGCTATCAAACTTTTTTTTTTTAATCTAGAAAGCAATTCAACATCCATTGTTGGTATCCCAGGCTTTGCTCGACATTAACCTGTTCAGTGCTTGAGTTGTCTTTTCAGAAGCCGCTGAGAAACACTAGTATACTTTAAAATCTTATCCGTAATGAGCTCTTAAAATTCTCTACTAAAGAACATTAGTTCAACTTAATTTTTCTCAATGCAATAATTGTAAAATTTTAGTTAATATAATAGCTTTTGTTAATATAAAAAAAACAATATTGTAAAATAGAATCAAAAACCATTTTCGGGTGTAATCAGTTAATGAATTAGCTAACAGTTTTATTGTTCAACATAAAGAAGCAAATTAAACAATAATTATTTTTTTAGGGGAGATTTCTTTCCTTAAGGGGTGATAACTCCCTGAGCTTCCCGCACGGGTGACACCGACCCAAGTGACGCCACTGTTTAGCTCTACAATTTTTGTGTCTCATTCTGGTATAAAATTACATTGCATCATCTGTCATAGCTGGTAAGTTAAATTTAGTTCAAGATACAATAAAAACTATTGTCCATGAAAGTTCAATCTATCAAATATGTTATACAAGCGATATCTTAGTAATCAAGCTTAAACGTCTCTACAATAAACCTGTCAGAATTTGTAAATATTTTCAAGCGGCTTTGAATGATCTGTTACGAGGCTAACAGTTTAAATAGCGGACTTTTAACATAGGCAATAAAACACTGAACTAAGGAAATATGGGAGCTATATATTTTTTTGTATTCTGGCATTAACGTTTGTTGCCAAAAAAAGATAAGCTAGCACGCTGAACAGAAAAAAGATAAGCTAGCACGCTGAACAGAAAAAGATAAGCTAGCACGCTGAACAGACTTCTGAACATTCAGTTATAAATAAATTGAACGTTGTTGAATACATAAAGGCCACAGTCGAGTCTCTGTCAGTAATACGATGTAGTCACCTTAACGCCCTAACACCGACTGTACTAACATCAACTAGCTAAACCCCACTATCTGTGACGTCACTAAACGTAGCGTTCAAACATAAAATGCGCTATGCGTGGGAAAATTGGTTCTTGAGGCTAAGTGCGCTTGAGCTTGGCTTGGCTTGGCTACCTAGAAGGGGGCTCGAGGTTCGACACCCGACTCGGGCAGAGTTGTGTTTACTGAGCGCCTAAAGGCAGCACGGAAAACCAACTCCTAGATACCCCCTCCCCCCCACTGGTCCACAAATGAGATTGGACCAAAGCGCTCTGAGCATGCTATAAGCATGAAAGTAGCGCTATATAAAAGCTATAATAATATAAAAGCTATACAGCTATAATAATATGTATTGGTAACATCGTCCATCGTCCCCGCGAAAAAAAAACACTTAATAATAACACTTTTTAAAAATTAATTCTTCTGAGGCTTGTGCGAAGGCTGCGCCTCTTTTGTTGTGATTCATGATATTTGTTTACTTAGATACCTACCGCCGATATTTATTTTTCCCCAAATGTTGTGAATATTGTTTCGTTTGTTTTATTTTCTAAAGGGCGGTGTTTTATAAATCTTAAATTAGGTAACCCTATTGAAGCTACGAATGCTTAGATGTTATTCACACCTATTGTTACGTGAACTAAGTTTATAGTAGAAATATATTTCACCGGTTATCTACTAATATATAAATACATAAAGTAAACAACTTACGTATAATTTCCTCTCACTACCATGCTTGTACAAGGAAGCCCCATGTTTGTTAGGTCAGCATACTTGCTTACAGCATTCAGAATATAAGTATAGCTGTCTATCTGGCTGTAAGTAAAGAACTCACTAATATCCTGAAATATGCATGTAAGGAAAGAGTTGTTGTTAATTTTCCCGATAGAAATTACTACTTCAATTAAGTACTATTTCATTCCCTTGTTCGAAATACAAAACAAAATAATTAATTACCAAAAATTAATTCACTATTTTTTTAATATTGATTCTTGTGTTACCAGGTGAAAGAAATAATTATGCAAAATTTCAGCTCAATCCGAGATTGTGTGTCGGAGAAATCACGTGTACAAACGTAGCACGTGAGCTGCTATAAGCCTTGTAATAAAAATGCTCCTTATAATATGGAATATTAACGTTTACACTTTAAGTAAACATTTTTGTTTTCCTATCCATATAATGTTTTTCTGATAATGCTAAAGATAACAATATTGTCTGTACAAAATTATGCGTTAATGTATGTGGGAGGTAATTCCAATTATGAAAAAAAAAAGTTTAATTATTAAATATAGAGTTATAATTTTTTAATGATTGGAAATAATTTACATACTGTTACGTTTGTAACCGGAAGTGAAGAATACAGAATAAATTTCCATCCACATATTGGTAAATAGTCGAGGTTCAAGCAAGCCGTGCCATAGAATGTTGAGGAACCATCGAAGCCATTTTTTAGGAATAAATTGGTCAGTCCTCCAGCACAGCAAGAAAACAGCAAACAGACGAAAACGGTTGTAAAAATCATCTTCAGAGCAAAATTTGGCATCAGTTTAGCTTACTCGATATGAGTTGTTGTTGATTAATCTGAATTGAAAGTCAGTTTTAATGAGATATATTACCTGTTCTTCAAGAATGTGTGCTATCAGGGGAAAAATCAAATTTATATTCGTAAACTCCATCTTATTTAGTCAATTCATTGGTCTGGTATCTAAGATAAGATAAGATAAGATAAGATAATTTTATTGATCCAATCTAATGGAAATTTAGTTTGATTACAACTTGACAACGTCAGCGTAGCTACTATACAAGAACAATGCTAATGAAAAATTCGAACAACACTCATATACAAACACACATGCACATTCACAACCAGCGCTTTATGAATTTGACTTCTATGTACTTCTCGATGACCACAGCTGATCTCGTAACACTCTGATCGAAAGTGGGACAAAGGAGTTTTTAAATCTTTCAGTTTTAGTCTTGATGGAAAGGAGACGACCACTTCGTTCAGATCTTATGTAACAGTGGTTTAATGGGTGAAGGTTGTCTTTAAGAATCGTGAGTGATTTGGAAATGCATCTTTCTTGGAAAAGCTCTTCAAGAGATGGTAGCTGTGCTTGAGTAATATACGATGCTTTTTTAATTAGTCTATTTATTCTGAATCTTTGTGCCAGTGGAGTATTACCGTACCAGCAGGTGATGGCAAAGTTAATAAGACTGCTGATGGTTGCTGTGTAGAATAGTTTGATTATCGTTTTGTCTATGTTAAATTTTCTTTGCTTTCTGAGTAACGATTGCATTACTTTAAAGAAGAAAAAAAAAGTATTTTGTCTTTCATATAAAAAAAATATGTTCTTTTTTCCCAACCTTTTAAAGAAGTATTTATGTATATAGATTTGGTGGTGCATTGCACGATAGCAAGTGGAGCATTTCACCCACGAGAAAATAAATCAAGAAGAGGCAAAAAAATAATTGATAATAACCATTTTTGGAAAACAAAATTTTCATGGGAAATTAAATTTACTAGCTATTACGACGCCTAAATTGACCGAAACACAGAACATAATGGTTTCATGTAATTGTAATCATTTTTTTATTTTTTTTTTTATCTGTGTTTTAGATGCAAATTAAACTGTGTTTATGATATCTGTTCGTAAATTAAGATATTTTTATGTTACCGATTTAAGCTTTTCGTTATTAGAAAAAAATGATGATAGTTTCAACATTTTTAAAGACCTTATTGGCCTTAAGTTACTCTATGGAAAAATCAGGGACATAGGTCCTATTTTAGTAAGCAAAGTCGCGTCTAGGAAATCATAAATTAACTAAAGTTAAATAAGCCGTCAATGACTTGTAGCAGGGGCGTAGCCAGGAATTTTTCATCGTTTGGTGGCACGGGGGGCTTGACCTCTTTGGGGACCCCTGCATTTTGCATAATATATAATTTTTAATGTAAAATACACTCTTTTGATGCCCACCTCAAGTGGGGGCCCGGGGAAATTTTCAAATAATCCCCCCTACCCCCCGCACCCTAGCTACGCCACTGACTGGTAGAGTAAGGCTACTGGATCTGTAATTTTGCTTATGCTTGTCAGATAATGATGCGAGCAAACATTTTTCATTCATGAAAATTATCAAAAAAACAAAAGAAAACTGAGGTCACAAAAATTACTCTTAAGGTTAAGGTTTGGTGAAAGCAATGCTAATTTTAAAAACGTGAGAGAGAGTGAGAAACTATGATATTATTTGTATGCTAATATTTATTTGTATTTGTTTGTTTGTTTGTTTGCATTTATTTGTAGCCCCGAGTAGTGCATCGTGCTCGATTGCCGTCGCGACCGCGGTTTTTTTGCGATGTGGTTCCCCAAATCTTGACTGACCACTCCACAATGGGCGGGCGCCCATTGTAAGGTAATACTCACATCAAATCGTAGGAGACGCCCTAAGACCGTGAGATGTTCCATACCCTACTGACATCTTCTTCTAGGCCTTTTAAGGCCTTTAGTGCGGACATCGAATCCGTGAACAAGACTACATGGTTGGCTGGCGCAGCTCCGCTACGTACCAGACGTGAAGCAAAAGGAGGGACTGTATTTTAATTTAAAAGATTGTTTTTATTAAGAAAAATTAAAACGGTGAATTCAGAATCTTCTCTATGTAGCCAATTAGCTAGTAGAGTGTTTCCCAGTAGAGAGATTCTATAATAAAATAGAATACTGCATGAAAGAAGCTACGAAAAAAAGATACCCTCATTATTATGGGAGACTGGAAAGCCAGGATAGGAATGGATGCATCGAGCCATAGGTATGAACCTCTGGATGATTAGGATTAGGAGAAACCATGGACTATATATATATATAGTTTATGGGAGAAACTAATGATAGACAAATTTTCAGTTGCTATTAAATAAGATACAAACTTAATTTTTCTCTATCTTATCTTATAAAATCCAGACGCTACTTCCAAAAAGAAAATAATAACTTCCTATAGGTGTCTAGATGTCATTCTAGGCGTGCATGTTGATTTATGACTTAAACTCTGCTAATTCACTGTACGAAAATCGCTGATTCAAGAGTACATCAGAAAACATAGGTCGAATATAAATTAGGTACCACATTATCTTACACCTAGTCCAGTAATAAAGAAGCTAAATATTCTTATATCAGAAAGCAAAAACGTCATTTACCGAAAACAAAATAGAACGTTCTGTGTATGCATTCCTGTTTTCAAGCCAGATCTTTCGGTCCAGTGATTTCTCCCCCTTTATATTAGATAACTAAGTTTACTAGAGATATTGACAGAAAACAGTCTTTAATGTACTTATTGTTTGAGAAGCATTTAATTTCTCTCTGATCTCCCTCTTATTGGCTATAATTTTTTTTTAAGTTTCCTTTAAAAACTTGGCCACTATTTGGCAAACCCAATCTTGACATTACGACAGTATTGTCCTAAAATGGTGAGCTATTTTCCATCTTGTTCGCCCCCGAATAGTGCAATTTAAGACACACGTAGGCCTAATTACACCCACACTGTGACACACTCCCTCGCGCATACACACACACACACACATACTCACTAAAATTGGATATAATGTACTTCGTCGGGACACACAACTAGTGTGGATAGGTAAATCCGAGTTCTGTTTTCATTGATCGCTAGTCACTTAAGGCCTGAGTAAATATGGTTAACTAATGCCTGGACCTATGGCTAGCACTTTCTTCTAATCAGTACTGACCAAAGTAATGACTATAGACGTAGATCAATACAAGAGGAGAGAAAAAGACATTCTTGCTTTATGCTTCCTATCCAGAGACGAACGTAGTTGACAATCATTTTTCTTACGTTAAAGTCCACACTGTCTACCAAATTATTGCGTATGTATAATATAGTCAATGAAATCGCAGGATATGATGATATGTAGAGTTGCAATCTTAGAATGTTATGCAGGGCCGGCGCTAACAATTGCGGGAGCCTATGCGAAACGGATTGCGCGGGGCCTAGTCTGGGTTCTTTAATGTCAAAATAAAGATTTTGTATTAGAAAATACACGAGGCAGCGAGCCAATGGTCTAAACTGCCCACATATTGCGACGTTGCTGGTCGGTGTTTAGGCTTTCAATTGGTCTCTATTTATCAACACATAGATTGCTGGCTATACTCAATAGGTGAGATCATATGTTCTAGAAATTATATCATCATCATCATCATCAAACTCCATTTGAGTGAGGGCTTGAGAGGCTTAAATCCTCTCTTGCAAAAGCCCTGGACAGAAACCCTGCTGTCTTGCGTAGTGCGTAGGCGTCACCATACAGGTCGAGAAATTTTGGTTTCCCAGACCTGCCCCACTCCACTTTCGTGGATTTAGAAATTATATAGCTTGACACATTCTAGGAAATGCCTGACAGGTTCAAAAGTGTGTCGAGTGGATAGTGTGTTCAGGTTTCATCATTTTGAAGGAAATTTACTTTTAGCAATAGTCGCTGAATAAACATCAACATTTCAATACTTGTGTTGGACTGGTTAGTTTAAGGTCTCGTAGAGAAATTTAAAAAAGATGATGTAGGAACTTATTAACGAGCCGCTATTTCTCGCGGTTCTTAATACACTGGTTCTTGGTAGTGGGCACACCATTGGCAAGTCGTCATTCCATCACTGGCGGATCCAGAACTTTGGAGTGGGGGGGGCGATTTTTTTCCAAACCCTAACCCTAACGCCCAGTAAACCCTAACCCTATGCATAAACGTGTGTAAAGCATATATATATATATATATAAGAACAAAAAGAAGTGTTTTTTAACCTTCGAGGAAAAAAAAGAAAACAAAAAACAGTCATGTTGAGGCAAGCTGAGGGACTGAGGGAGGGCTGTAAGCTTCGCCATTGTGATTCGGGGCGAAGCCCCGACTCTAGAAGCGTTTTCTTGCGTATTTTTCACTGCAGAAAGGCATTCTCATGATATCTACAGCTCAATATCCATCAGTAGATTTCGGGGCAAAGCCCCGACGCCAAAAGCGTTTTTTTCATTCATCACTGCAGAAACGCATTCTCTTGACATCTAAAGCTAATTATTTATCAGTAGATTTCGGGGCGAAGCCCCGAAGCCAAAGCTTTTTTTTTGCAAACTTCACTGCGTAAACGCATTCTTCTGACAACTACAACTCATTATTTATCAATGGGGTTCGGGGCTTAGCCCCGACGCCAAAAGAGTTTTCTTGCATTCGTCACTGAAAAAAACGCATTCTCCTGACATATACAGCTCATTATTCATCAGTAGATTCGGGGCGAAGCCCCGACGCTGGAAGTGTTTTCTTGCATTTTTTTCACTGCAGAAACGCATTCTCCTGACATCTACAGCTCATTATCCATCAGTAGATTTCGGGGCGAAGCCCCGACGCCAAAAGCGTTTTTTGCATTTGTCAGTGCAGAAAGGCATTATCCTGACGTCTAAAGCTAATTATATATCAGTAGATTTCGGGCCAAAGCCTGAGGATAAAGCCTTTTTTACAAACTTCCCGACCTCACCATATCGGCCATCATACTAAAAGGGGGGGGAGCGAAATAAACTAAGAATATGTAGAAATATAAATAATTAGTATATATTATTAACACAAGTAATAAGTTCGTATATCAATTGTGTGAATTGTAAACTAAAATTCGTCCGCCTCCCATCTGAAATTTGACCGCCCCCCCCACTCGAAAGCTTGGGGGGGGCGAAATTGATGCCACCGCCCCCTTCCGACCCCACCATATCGGACAACATACTAGAGGGGGGGCGAAATCATCTAAAAATATGTAGAAATATAAAATAATTAGTATATATTATTCACATAAGTTCATTCACATATATTCATTCATATACCAATAGTGTGAATTCTATACTAAAAGTCGTCCGAGTGGGGGGGGGGGGGGGTGCCCCCTACCGCCCCCCCCCCTGTATCCGCCAGTGCATGCCATGAGGCTTCGTTTTTTGAGATCTAGACAATTGCTAGACTACCCAGGAATTGGCAGGCCTGTGTGTGTGTGTGTGTGTGTGTGTTGACTACGTACAGGGCGAGACCTGCACGATACTCTTTAATAATTGGAACATTTTCTTCACTACTTTCTGCAATGGTAGAAAACAAATTGCGTAATATCTGAAAAAACAAGATTACAAAGAGAGTTTGTGTGATACACAAATGGGGGCATTATACAATTTTATTTTAAAAAATCTGATTTTTTTAAAAATTTAAGAAATTAGTTTAGAATCATGTCATTTCCGGTCTTTACGCTAGTACACGAAAGCCGCTGCTAAAAGTTCATTTTAAAAAATGTGCGTGACATTTGGAGGTTTAGAGCATTTCTTATAGTAACATTTCCTCCCTTACATTTACGTAATTGTTTTAGAATTGGTGTTTTGTTATTAAAAAATCGCTTGCATAATTAATTTTATAAATTAAACGGTTTGCGTTTAGAAAACTAAAAGTAGCCATTGCACCTAAACTTTTCAAGCCGCATTTAAGGGTGAAAAAATATTTTTCGTATCTCTTCTAGTTTTGGCACTCTGAGTCTGACAGACGGACAGACAGACATAAATTCATTTTAAAAAATGTTTGTGATATCTACATGCCAAGAGCATTTCGTATAGTAACATTTCCTCCCTTAGATTCACGTAATTGCTTCACAATTGGTGTTTTATTATTAAAAAATCGCTTACATAATAATTTTTATAAATTAAACTAAACTAAAAGTAGCCGTTGCACCTAAACTTTTCAAGCCGCATTCAATGGTGAAAAAATATTTTTCGTATCTCTTCTAGTTTCGGCGCCCTGAGTGTGACAGACGGACAGACGGACATTTTGCACAAACCTAATAGCGGCTTTTTCCCTTTACGGGGGCCGCTAAAAATGCGTTTTAATTTCAATTAACTCTTTCTCTCCGTAATTATTTTCCACGTTTCGACTGGTATTCCTTCCACAAAATCAGCATATAAGATATCTTTCGAGATTCGACCATCTGGCATGCGGGTGACATGTCCGAGCCAGCGTAGTCTTCTTTGTGCCAGGAGAGCATACATGCTGTTCATATTGACCAATCTCAAAACTTCCTGATTGTTGACATTGTCCCTCCAAATGCGTCTCAGGCAGCGCAAGTGGAAACTATTCAATCTGTGCTCTTGGTACATGTATGTTGACAAGCTTTCACTGCCATAAACGAGAGTGCTCACAACACAGGCCTTGTAGACTAGGACTTTGGTCGCTGTGGTCAATTTAGCCAGACGCGCTTGGAGAGTTTTGTCAATGCTGTGGTAGCTTTTCCTATTATTTTTGTCAGTTCAATGTCTAAATCTAGGTTACTGACAATAGTTGTTGAGCCCATGTAGGTAAATTCCTGAACCACTGAAAGGGTGTGGTTCCCAAGATGTATCATGGGTATTTTACGAGGTCTTGTGCCAGGATTTCGGTCTTGGAGAGACTGTTAGTCTTACGATAGATTAGATAGATAGATAGATAGATAGATAGATAGATAGATAGATAGATATTATTAAACAAACACATTTTTTTATCAACTAATCAATTTAATGTTATGTTCTTCTTCATTAGTCCTAGTATTTAGCCAGCAATATTCTAAAAAATACAAATACAGATATTAAACACAAAAGAAAAAACACTCTCCACAGTATTTATACAAATCATTCAGATTTTCCATTAAGAAATACGAGTTGTGTACTTTCATGTGCTAGATCTTGAATTAGATCCTATGCTAAATCTTATTCCCAACTTTACACTGACTCTTTAAGGTTTTTATTTCAAAGACAGTAGCATTCTAAACTATTAATTTCACCAATAAACCAACTCAAGCAGTAATGACATAGTATTGACATCCTGGAACGTTGGTGACATTGCTGATAATACTTTTCGATGCAATGTCACACCTCTGAGAGGACTCCCAGTAGTTGACGCCTATGCAATTTTCATAGTTGAAGCACTGAATGGCGCAGAAAATCAGGTCAGGATTATAAAGCGGGACTGTAGTCAGAATGTTCATCTGACAGGAATCCATCCACTTTGTGAAGATTGCATATTTCGTCACTGAAACGTAAAGGACAAGATAAATAATAAATAAGAATCTATCTATATATATAATCCTCAAAGTAAAAGGTCAAACAACAAGTAAAGTTCAAACAACATATAAATGGGAAGATCCCATGACGCAGCACGGTGTGAATGGAAAATGGTGCATCCCAATCCGCATTATTTTCATTCACAAAATAGCATAGATTGGAAAAAGGAAGTAACTTTATGTAACTTGAAAAAATGTATATCTACTATTATGTTGGTTTTTAATCGCAAGGTATATAGACCCAAAAGGATGAAGCATACTAGTAGCACTGTATACGAATGAAGGCTATTACATTATTTTGGAAAATATGTTAACTTAATTAAGTATTGCACTGTAGTGTCTGTAATACATTTCTTTAAACATGACGTTTCAAAGTTCAATGTTATAAGAGAATATTATGAAACCTTTAACAATTCAATAAGTTCCTGAGTGAAATCCATGCTCTCCTTTCGGTGGATCGGCCCATTTGAGTTACCGGTACACTGGGCATTTGCCCGAGTACCCTATAGGCCCAATGCTTTAATTAGAAATTGCTATATTTAAAGAGAGATTGAGCGAGTGAAATCTTTAACTGTATAGTGTATAGAGCTCGTAGACTCAGTTACTGGATAGAGATATCATAGAAAGTAACAAGGAAAAGAAGGGAAAAAACTTTTTAAAAAATCTTATCTAAAGGAAAGAAACACTAATTCTTGCCATTTATCTGAATATAGATGGTTCCACTCTTTCTGCTATACGAAACTAAATTAATAGTTAAGTAGTAACTGATTCACTTATTGTAAAATAATTTTTGGATTGATTCGTGTATTGTCATTAATTATGAATAATTGTGAAATATTTCAGCTTGATCCGAGAATGGGGAAGTGGAAGAAAAAGCATGTTCACATTTTTTACCAGACAGACGTGAGTTGATATAAGCTTCAGGGGCGTAGCTAGAAAATTTCCATCTCTTGGGGGCCCGGGGGGATTGACCTCTTTGGGGGTCCCTGCATTTTACGTAATACTTAATATTTAATGTAAAAAAACACTAATTTGGGCCCCCCTCAAGTAGGGGCCCGGGGGGATTTTCAAATTCTCCTTCCTCCTCCCCCCAACCCAAGCTACGCTACTGATAAGCTTTGAAAAATATCTGTCTGGGCTTGAGTGAAATTGGAAGTATCTTCTTCCGAAGAATGTGTACGGACACTGGTCACAACGAAGTCAGGACATGGGCGTAGCTTTGGGATGGGGGGGATTAAACACTTCATTCATTGACTTGTTTTCTTGCCAGTCGTTTGTCTCCATCAACAAGGTAAATCTTATCTTATATAATACAGACGTTACTTCAAAAAAGAAGATGATTACGTCCTACGCGTCATGCATTCAGTCATGCATATTTACCAGTGACCTAAATTCTGCCAAGTCACTGGTTTTCCTGGCTAGCTCAGGCAAACCATTCCATGCTCTAATGGCACTAGGGAAGAAAGAGCATTTGTACAGATTTGTCCTAGCATATGGGACGAGGAATGTGCCTTTTTCTACAAGAGATCAAGCAACAGCCTGAGAGAAACTAAAGCCAAACTACAGTTAAAAATATTCCATATGCCTATGCAAGGGTGTAAAGAAAAACTATAGTTACCATATTTCATAAGCAGGGGAAAAACGAAAGCAAACTACAGTTACCAAATTTCAAATAAGGAGTGTCTTGTTTTACACAATGACGGCCTATATTGTTAATATGCACACTAAAGCCTGGTGCTACTCTTAGTAAGAAAAGATAATGTTAAGCGTTTTTGAGATTGTTATCGCAAGGTGTCCACCGGTGATAAATAAATGTACGCAGAGGGTAATAATAAATGCATGAAAATCATGACTGGTTTACAGGTGCGTGAATATAAAGCTAATTTCATAGAATAAAAAAAAATTAATAATGCCAATAATGTAGGACAGCTATTTACATAAATTGAAAAATACCTGGAGATGGTGCGGTTACAGGTAGAGATGCTGCTGGCGTTTCTGTTGAAATTGTTTTTGAAGCTGTAGTAGATTTTATTGTTGACGTCAATGTAGTAGTTGGTTTAGTGGTTGTTGAACTGGTTGGCTGTGTTGTTGTTGTAGTGGTTGGTTCTGTGATTGATGTTCCAGATACTTGCTAGTAAAAAAAAAGATAGATAGATAGATAGATAGATAGATAGATAGATAGATAGATAGA
>JADKLZ010001483.1:634715-646624 GCA_021533235.1 Biomphalaria straminea
AGACAGCTAAAGACAACTAAAGACAACTAAAGACAGCTAAAGACAACTAAAGACAGCTAAAGACAACTAAAGACAGCTAAAGACAACTAAAGACAGCTAAAGACAACTAAAGACAGCTAAAGACAACTAAAGACAGCTAAAGACAACTAAAGACAGCTAAAGACAGTTGAAGACAGCTAAAGACAACTAAAGACAGCTAAAGACAGTTAAAGACAGCTAAAGACAGTTAAAGACAGCTAATGACAACTAAAGACAACTAAAGACAACTAAAGACAGCTAAAGACAACTAAAGACAGCTAAAGACAACTAAAGATAGCTACAGACAGCTAAATACAACTGAAGAAGGCTAAAGACAACCATAATTCACGACAAAATCTTGACAAATAAAAACTTGACAACCCAGTCTTGACACCACTAGTTGCTTTTTTTTTTGTTTGTTGCTTCTTCTTTCAGTTACAACCCTTTTGAAGAGCGCAACACACGCGTCCTCGCACACACACACACAGACACACACACTCAGACACACACACAGATACACACAGAGACACACACAGACACACACAAGACACACACAGATACACACAGACACACACAGACACACACACAGAGACACAAACAGATACACATACATACACAGAGACACACACAGACACACATATACATACACACACAGAGACACAAACATACAAACACATACACACACAGACCCACAGACACACACACACACTAAGTCATTATAAACTTAAAGAAATGGCCATAAATGAACTTCGTCAGGGCACACAACTCTAATGGCGATTGTGAACAAGCATATTTGTTTTCATTGATCCCTCATCACTTCTGCGTATGTGTCAATATGGTTAATACGTTACATGGGCCCATCATCAGCACCCTCTAATGCTAACTTACCATGTAGGATGTGAGCCATACAGAAACGAATGGATAACCTTGGCATATGTTACGTCGCATCCAGAGGCGTACCGATAGTTGATATTTATTTAGTAATGCGAGTATTGTGTCTTTATTTGTATGCTAAAATCTGTATATATATTCCTCAAAGTAAGAGGTCAAACGAGCAACAAGTAATTGGAAAGATCCCATGGCGCACGCACGCGGTGTGAATAGAAGTTGGTGCATCCCAATCCGCATTATTTTCATTCACAAAATAGCATAGACATAAATAAATATAGACTGGAAAAAGGAAGTCACTTCATGTAACTTGAAAACATGTATATATATCTACTATTGAATTCGGATTTCTAAATTATGACAAATTTAAAATTGCATGATCTTCTGTCTTCGAGATTAAACACAATTTATAGATTCTAGACATAAAATGAAGTACAATGCACAAATATTTGTTTCATAAAACTCTCTTATGAATTTGTGTAGTGAATGGAAGGGAGGTTAAAAAAGTGGAAGCCGGAAGAGATTATATTGTGTCGTTAGACTCTTGAAACTAGAACGACAATACACAGATAGATACTACTCTCAGGTTTGACTTTAGAAGTACTTTAATTAATATCACAAATTGCTTTACTTATAAAAAATTTCAATTATTTCTGGAGATTTCCAGGACTTTTTTGTAGGGCTATATTTAATAACATTTCAGGAGATATCCAGGGGCTCCTGGTAAATCAAGAGGCCGCGGGAAACCTGTTATATCATGTTATAAAATGGTTCAATTTAATAATTTATACACCTAAAAATTAGCACTGGTCCAAAGAAAGTGCGGTCGCATATGTTGCAGTGCCTAAGGCCTGCCCTGTGAAATAGTGGCGTATGGTATGCCGCCGGTCGACTAGTTAGTATATAACACAGAAAAAAAAAGTTGAGCTACTTTGAATAAAACTAAATAAAACTACTTTAGTATTGTAGTATAATCGCAGAATGCTAAACACCCGGTACCACATAAAGTGACTAACAAGCTAAAAGGTAAAGTCTCCCTTTAGATCTTATGATCCATCGGACGTGCAATGCAAAGATCACAGCGGCGTTGCTAGAAATTTGACATCATTTGGGCCTAGGGAGTTGGATAGAAGGGCTTGACCTCTTTTGAAGCCCCTGAATTTTGCGTAATATTTAATGTAAAAAAAACAACAATTTCGAACACTTTGTTCTCTCAAGTGGGAGCCCGGGGAGATTTTCAAACTCCCCCCCTCCCCACCAAACCTCGGAAGTCAAGCGCTTTACGGTCAGCTAACGCGACTCATTCCCTTACGTACCCATCAAATTTCAGTTTTATTTCCCCCCCCCTCGTTTTGTCAAATACTCGCTAACCAAATTACCTTAAATCTGTCGTGCTTTCTTTTTAAATCCCATCTCATCGAGGTGGTTGGGTGGTAAGGGTTAGGGTTTGAATCCTGAATAAAATTGTTAATTTCGGGATCTTCGGGCACCTCTGAGTCCACCCAATGGGTACTTGACATTTCAGCGTGGAAAATTAAAGGCGGTTTGTCGTTGTGCTGGACACATCACACCGTCCCTAGTTAACCGCTAGCCACCTTTACATCATCAGCCCTAGGCCTATATATCGCGAGGTCAGAAAGGGGAACTTTGTCACATCACATACTTGTGTTAGCAGATCAATTGGTTCAAAATAAATTTGAAACGTATAAAACCGTCTTCTCATTCAACTCATCCATTACAAAAATGGCCCGGCAACGCCCCTGCTACCACTAGTAGGCCATACTGGCTTTAAAGCCACAACAAAGGATACAATTGACAATACATGTATTGACATTACCAATATCTGGCGCAGAAGACGCTTTACTTTCTTCCCCGCACCCAAGAAAAGTATCGCCGGATAATTTTTACATTCATGTTCTAGATATTAGAAATAAGATCCTTTTTTTTTTAATTGTATTATAGTCTCTCTGACATTATCGTTATTTAAATACGTTTAAAGGGAGTATTTGCACAGTATTTTATCGGACCGCCCAAATCAGTGAAGGTGTCTGGTCGCTTGGTACCCTGAGGGCATTGCAGGAATGGCACGTTGGAGCTTGGACACGAAGGTCAAGGCTTGGGGTCTAGATAAATAGGTTACCAACTTAAATAGAGTGCAAAGGTACACCAAGCAAAGACTGCCTAATAAAATACCCAGAAAAAACACAAAGATAAAGGCAAATTTCTTATTCCATATGCTGGAACAAATTACTAAAAGTGCTCATTCTTTCCTATTGCCATTAGAGCATTGATTACGTACCCTGATTCGGCTAGAAAAATAAGCGACTTAGCAGCGTGTAATTTTCTAATTAGCATGCAGAACTAAATCTTATCATTTCTTACCTTATAAAATACAGACCTAACTTCAAAAAAAGATCATTATATCCTACGTGTCGTGCGTCTAGTCATATATGTTAATCAATGACTTCAACTCTGCCAAGTCACTGGTTTTCCTGGCTGGCTCAGGCAACCCATTCCATGCTCTAATAGCGTTTAGGAAGAAAGAGCCTTTGTATAAATTTGTCCTAGCATATGTGACGAGGAATCGTTGTGCCTATTTTGATACAAGTAACTAAACATTGGACTTAAATTATCTTCTGTTTTGAACTAGGCTAATGTCATAAGTAATGATGAAAATTAAACTAAATTTAAAAAGCTGAACTAAAACTAAGTCTCAACTAAAATACAGTAGTTTAACTTAAAATCAATCTGACAAGAGTATTAAAATCAGGTCAACACGGTCTAATTCTTCTTGGGGCATGGGAGTGTAACTATTATAGAGTAAAGGTAGATCTTGACTATGATAACTTTAGATAACTAGACTAGTGTGCATGGGCGCCCGCAGAATTTTTTGCAAAGGGGGAGGGGGCAAGCTGCCACCTTTGACTCAAAAATCGTAGCCTCAACTTTCTTTCTATAATATTAAAGACAAGAACTGCCCCCTATTCAAGCCCTCATACCTAATCGATATTACTTGCATGTAAATACTTCTTTTTCATGGAAAAAAAAAGAAACTAAAAACGTGAACATGGTATTCACTGTACACATTGTTAACTTTATCCCTGATGTCCGTGCTTCCCTACGTTAGATCAAACAAAAACTGCAAACGTTGACTGTGGCTGCCGACACTGTCAATAACTTTAAAAGTGCATTGCTTTTCATCGCGATGGACAAGCTGTCGATGAAAGTTTGTCGAGCAGTTCTGATATTCTTCTTTGCATTGCAGTTAAACTGACCTGCATTGCAGTTAAACTGGCCTGCATTGCACTTGAACAGTCCTGCATTGCAGTTAAACTGACCTGCATTGAAGTTAAAATGACCTGCATTGCAGTTAAACTGACCTGCATTGCAGTTAAACTGACCTGCATTGCAGTTGAACTGACCATTACATGGGCGCCCGCAGGATTTTTTGCAGAGGGGTGCAAGCACTGGCAGATCCGGGGAGGGCGGTAGGGGGGGATTACCCCCACCCCCCACTCGCCCCCCCCCCCCCCGAAAAGTAATGAAGAAACTTAAGCATTAAGATATGTAATGTAAAGCCGTATTCTGTAATAACTTCCAAAATCCAAATGTGTTTTTTTTTCCTCGGTGGTAAGAACTCAATATCATCCAATATTAAGTTTTTCTGCCAGTAGTCTCTCTCCTTCCTCAAGATGACATCTCTGTCGTGTTCCTCAGGATGGTCAAGAAGGTTTTTCATTATGCCATTAATGTTACTGCTGAGCTGCTGTTGAGCGGCCACTATGTTAAGTTGGAAAGACTGCAACACCATAGAAACTGGTTCAAGAACAGATGAATAATTGACGGCAATGAAAAGACAAATCAGAAACACAAGAGGGGCAGACATTTACTACACAAGTGCAGTTTATCTGGTTCAATTGCAGTCGTAATTTTAAGATCTGCCAAACAGTCAATGATCTCTAAGTTGAGACTTTAAGTTTGAATAGATTTGTATTTTTCAGTTCATTATGTTTTACACAAAAAGGTAAATGTAGTACCAACGCTATTTCTAGGGACTGATACGGAAGAAGATTTCTAGCCATAAGAGGGCAGCTCTGGCCGAGTAGTTTGTCCATGTCTAGACTGTACAATGCCGTTAGACACATGAAGCATGTCTCTCTGCACCACAGGAACTAAGCTAAGAATACAATCGAAATCTACAAACCGAACACTCAAAGACATTATTATTATAGTTATTATAGCTTTTATATAGCGCTACTTTCATGCTTATAGCATGCTCAGAGCGCTTTGATCCAATCTCATTTGTGGACCAGTGGGGGGGAGGGGGTATCTAGGAGTTGGTTTCCCGTACTGCCTTTGGGCGCTCAGTAAACACAACTCTGCCCGAGTCGGGTGTCGAACCTCGAGCCCCCTTCTAGGTAGCCAAGCAAGCCAAGCTCAAGCCGCACTTAGCCTCTCGACCACGCTTCCCACTATCTGCTCAGTACCTGAGATATCTGCAGTTTCATCACTAAAATACCCAACAAATGCAGTTAATTCATGATGCTGCAGCTTGTATTTTATGGGCTCTTGCTGCTGCCTGTGCTCCGTTGATCCAAATCAACGTTTTGACTCGAATAACGACATGTGAAGAACATTCTTTTATCTCTTCTATTGTAAACTGGTGAACGTGTTAAACCCGCTGTTTTATCGAGCGCTGACACCGACCGCAACTATATAGCATTTGTCACATCGAAGATAATTGGCAAACAAAAATTTTCTAGACCTTAGCTAAATATAAACAAATAATTGTAACATTTTACGTCTCGAGACAATTTTTTCCCTTTGCAACTTCTTGTGTGACTAAAGAAGCCAATCCATTGTACTTTCAACCTTCTTTCTACTACTACTGTATTTTGCATCTGCAATCCAAGACCTTCCTTAAATGCTCGCTCTTCATGTGGATTTATCCAGTGCCACTTCCCAGCTGTTGATGTTGATTTTGAAGAGCTTTATGTCGCGTTTGCATACATCAGTATACCTCAGCAGTAGACGACCAGCGGATCTCATGCCTTTAAATCACAACACAGAATGTTTTGTGAAAGTCGACCTTGTGGCATTCATAATAACTATAGCTATGTGCAAATATAAACAAATCGTCACGACTAACATGCTATAGAATATTTGACACCTTTCAAAGTGCAAAGAATATCAAGACTATAATAAATCGTGCATGGTCAAACATGAACTACAGATTTGCCTATTCTAGTTACAATAATAGCATATCTTTACATCTGTTTTTATGTGGAAGTACTTCTTTTAAAATAACTACACTTTATAATATTCTAATGATAGGCTTTAAAGACTTAGATTTAAAAGAACAAATTTTCATAAATATTACTTTATTAAACTCTTGCATTAATAGTGCACGGACATCCGTAGGGGGGTACATGATAGTGCACTTGCACCCCCCCCCCCCTTGATTCTAACTGAATCTTCATCTACGTAATACAAAAATAACAGATCTGGAAGATGTATTTCATTATTTTAAAAATGGCTAAAATATGGTTACTCGGAATTCAGAGGCGAGCACATACATGGTTGGCCATCCATTCCATACACCTTATCTACTTATTTCTACTACTACATTAACCAGTGGAAGCACTACTTGTTCAGCTGCTACTTAGAAATTAATTGATTTGATGATGCGAAAAAATGGCTAGAATTTGGCTACTCAGAATCCATGAGGGTGCAAGTGCACCCCTTTGCACCCCCATGTGAGCGCCCATGCTTGCACCCCCATGGATTCTGTCTAAATCTACATCTACGTAATAAAAAACACATCTGGATGATGTATTTTATTATAAAATATTTTTTTTTAAAAATTGGCTACAATGTGGCTACTCACAATTCAAAGGCACGCACGTACATAGTTGGCCATTCATTCCATACGCCTGGGCTAATCTACTACTACATTAACCAATGGAAGCACTACATGTTCAGCTGCTACTTAAAAGTTAATTGATTTGGTGGCGCGAAAAAATTACTAAAATTTGACTACTCAGAATCCAGGGGGGTGCAAGTGCACCCCCTTGCACCACCCTGCGGGCGCCCATGGACCATTATTATTTCTCAAAAAGCGAGAAGTAGTGAAGAAATTTTAAGAATCAAGATATGTAATCCGTGTTCAGTAATAACTCCCAAAATCCAAACATGTGTTGTTTTTTTCAGTGAGTCTGTCGACTACGATTTCTCGGCACCAGCAACTCAGTATCAGGTACCAGGTTTTTCTGCCAGCAGTCTCTCCTTCCTCAAGATGACACCTCTGACGTGTTCTTCAGGATGGTCAAGTTGGTTTTTGATTACGTCATTAAGGATTTTCTGTTGAGCGGCCACTATGTTAAGTCGGAAAGACTTCAACACCGTGGAAACCTGTTCAAGAACAGATGACTAACTAACGACAATGAAAAGACAAACCAGAAACAAGAGGAGACGCATTTGCAGTTTGTTTGGTTTCACTTGCAGTCGTTATTTTAAGATCCTTCAAACAGTCAAAGATCTCAAAGTTGAGACTTAAATCTCGAATCGATTCGTATTCTTCAGTTGATTGCGTCTCATACAAAAGAGTTAAATTTAGCACCAACGCTATCGTTAAAAACAGTTACGGAAAAAGAATACTAGCCATCAGGAGGCAGCCTTGGCCGAGTATTTTGTCCATGTCTAGACTGTACAATAAAGTTAGACACATGCAGTGAGTCTCTCTGAACCACAGGAACTAAACCAATAAAGTCAAATGCAATCAATAAAACGAAAATTCAAAAAACATCTGCTGAGATATCTACAAATTCTTTACTAAAATACTCAGCAAATGCAGTTAATTCATGGTGTTTTTTGTTTTTTTTTTTTTTTTGGTTTCTTGCTGCTGCCAGTGCTCCGTTGATCCAAATCAACGTTTTGACTTGGACGTTGGCATGTAAAGAACTTGTATCTCTTCTTTTGTAAAATAGTGGACCTACTATTTTATCGAGCACTGACACCTACCACAAAACGTTAATACATTTACACTCTTTACTTTTGTTTAAAGAAACTAAAACATTTATCACATCGCAAGATATTTGGCAAGGATTTCTCCTCCAAAAAAAATATAAATAGGCTAAAGTGGGAAGCGTGGTCGAGAGGCTAAGTGCGGCTTGAGCTTGGCTTGGCTTGGCTACCTAGAAGGGGGTTCGAGGTTCGACACCCGACTCGGGCAGAGTTGTGTTTACCGAGCGCCCAAAGGCAGCACGGGAAACCAACTCCTAGATACCCCTCCCCCCCACTGGTCCACAAATGAGATTGGACCAAAGCGCTCTGAACATGCTATAAGCATGAAAGTAGCGCTATATAAAAGCTATAATAATAATAATAATAATTCTAAACCTTAACTAGATATAAAAAGTAGCCTAATTGTGGCGATTTACATCTCGAGACGATTTTTTTTTCCATTAGCAACTTCTTGTGTGACAAGGTCAATCCTTTGTACTTTCAACCTTCTTTCTACAACTGTTGTATCTGCAATCCAGGACCGTTCCTTTAATGCTCGCTCTTCATGTGGAACTATACAATACCACTTTTTCCCAGCTGTTAGTGTCGATTTTGAAAAGCTTTATGTCGCGTTTGCATACATCAGTATACCCGGTACCTTTGAAGCAGATTTCTTGCCTCACCATACATAATGTCTTGTGAAAGTCGATCTTGTGGCATTCATAATAACTATAGCTGTGTGCAAATGAAAATAAATTGTAGTGACTAATATGCTTTAGACACCTTTTATAGTGCAGAGAATTCTAAGCATATGGTAAATATTACATGGTCGGACATGAACTACAGATTGGCCTATTCTAGTAACAATAATAGCGTATCTTTACAACTATACTTCAGTGGAAGAACTACTTGTTAAGTTACTACACTTTACAATAGTCCAATGATAGGCCTTTAGATTTACACTTAGAAGATGATGCGCAAAATTTTCTTGAACATTAATTTATCAAACTCTTGAATCAATAATGGATGGGCGCCCGCAGGGTGGTACATGGTGGTGCACTTTCACCCCCTGAATTCTGACTAAATCTACATCTACGTAATTCAAACAAAACAGATCTGGAAGATGTATTTCATTATAAAATATAAGATATTGGCTAAAATGTAGTTACTCAAAATTCAGAGGCGTGCACCTACATGGTTGGTCATCAATTCCTGATACGCCTAAGCTAATGTCATTGGCCTCGTTCAGTCGTAGAACGACTATGGTTCATCTCGCACACTTCCTCGTGTGGCTATGGAGCCCTGTTTCGGAGAGACACTCCCGTCCACAAGTATCGCAGGTAAAGGTGGTCTTCACTACAGTGGTAGAGGAGCTGGCCAGTTTCCGCGTTGTCCGCTTTTCTTCCAGAGCTGAGGCCCATGCTCTTTCGCTGTCCATAGCCTTCTTGGTCACTGTCTCTCTCCATCTGGTGCGGTCTAGAGCTATGTCTTCCCACTGGTCAGTATTGATTTTCACTGATTTGAGGTCACGTTTTATTACATCTATGTAACGGAGGTGGGTGCGACCAGTTTTTCTTGAGCCAGTCGCAAGTGTCCGTAGAGGATGACTTTCGGTATTCGATTGTCCTCCATCCGGCGAACATGTCCAAGCCAGCGCAGGCGGCGTTGTCTGAGGGCTGTAATTCCTGTAAAGATGCTGGGAATACCTGTTTTTGCAAGGATCTCAGTATTGCACACTTTTTCTTTCCATGTGATTTTCAAGATTCTACGAAGACATCGCACATGGAATGAGTTCAGTCTTCGCTCTTGCTTTGCGTAGGTGGTCCATGATTCACTGCCATACAGCAGCGTGCTCATAACGCATGCCTTGTAGACTTCCATTTTGGTCGCTGTAGTTAGCTTCTGGTTTTCCCAAACTCTTGACCTAAGTCTAGCGAAGGTCGATGCAGCCTTCCCTATACGTTTTTTTATCTCCTCATCTAGAGAAAGACCGTCTTGAGTTGTGGATCACAGATAGCAGAATTCATTTACGGCATCCAGCTTGTTATCGTCTATGAGGATGGAGGGTGGTGCTGTAGCAGGAGGTCCCATAACATTTGTTTTCTTTGTGCTAATAGTTAAGCCATATTCTTTACAGGCCTGAGAAAAGCGGGACATTAGTAGCTGAAGTTCCTCTTGTGAGTGTGCCACAACCGCTGCGTCGTCCGCGAAGAGCATGTCTCTTATTAGGGTTGTTCTGGTTTTTGTTTTGGCCCTCAGTCTAGCAATATTTAGAAGTTTGCCATCGAATCTGGAATGGAGATATATGCCTTCGGTGGAATTATCAAATGCGTGGTGGATTAGCATTGAAAAGAGTATTCCAAAAAGGGTTGGGGCCAGGACACATCCCTGTTTTACTCTGCTGTTTATATTGAAACTTTCAGAGCAGGTGCCATTGAACTGTACTGTACCCATCATATTTTGGTGGAAAGAGACAATAATATTTAGCAGCTTGGGTGGACAGCCTATTAATTCTAAGATTTTAAAAAGGCCTTCTCTGCTGATAAGGTCAAAGGCCTTGGTCAGGTCGATAAATGCGATGTACAAAGGCATTCTTTGCTCTCTGCGCTTTTCCTGAAGTTGACGCCCGGATAGAAAAGATCATTTCAATTGTGGATCCCTCTGAGCGAAAGCCGCACTGTGATTCTGGATAGACTTGATCAGCAAGTTTTTGCAGCCTGGGGAGTATCACTCGAGCAAAGACTTTGCCTACAATGCTTAGGAGAGAGATTCCCCTGTAGTTGTTGCAGTCGCTTCTGTCGCCTTTATTCTTGTACAGGGTGATGATCTTTGCATCCCGCAGATCCTGAGGCACAGCACCTTCTTGCCAACATTTACAAAGCAGGTCGTGTAGAGGTTGGATTAGTGTAGTCTTACACTGCTTTAGAAGATCTGGGGGGGGGGATGCCATCACATCCGGGTGCTTTGCGGGCAGCCATGTTGTCTATGGCTTTGTTGAGCTCTAACAGGGTGGGTATTTGGTCTAGCTCGTCCATTATGGGTAGCTGTATGATAGCCTTAAGAGCTGAGGCAGAGACTGAGCTTGTTGTGGCGTAGAGTTCGGAGTAATGTTCGACCCATCTATGCATTTGTTGACACTTTTCTGTGATAATTTCCCCTGTGGTTGATCTAAGAGGTGCTGACTTGTTCTGGGAGGGTCCGAGAGCCTTTTTAATTCCTTCATACATCCCTCTTATGTTTCCCACTTGGGCTGCGAGCTGGATATTCTCACTGAGCTCTACCCAGTATTCATTGGCACAGATCCTTGCTGTCCTCTGTACAGTGGCTCTAGCTTCTTTCAGGTTTAACAAGTTGCTTTGGGTAGGTTTTGCCTTATATGTAGCGAGTGCATCTCTCTTTGCTCTGATGACAGGTGCCTAAGCTAATCTACTACTATATTAACCAGTGGAAGCACTACTTGTTCAGTTGCTACTTAGAAGTGAAGTTAATTGATTTGATGGTGCGAAAACAATGGCTAGAATTGGGATACTCAGAATCCCGGGGGGGGGGGGGTGCAAGTGGACCACCATGTACCACCCTGCGGGAGCCCAAGCTAGTGTGTTATTTCCTTGTCTGATCATTGCTCCTCGTTGTACCGGTAATTTTAATAAATGTAGCCTACTAATAGATTTTTCTAGAATTAATAGCATTTTCTCAAGCACTAAATCAAAACACTTTGGGCTGTGCAAACAAATATCTATATTAATAAAATAATATTATGCATTTTTTAAAACAATTTTAACTATTTTTGTTTGAATTGCTCCAATGATCCACATGGATAATACTCGTAGATAAATTTTTATAGTCTAATTTTGTCTACTTTTCTGAAAATGTGTATGAGTTTTCAGATTTACGGGAATTTTTCGTAGATCTATATATTTTGCAATTTAATAATTACAACTAGAATTAGCGCGGGGCCCACTGCGTCCACATAGGTTGCAGTGGCATAAGACCGGCCCTAT
>JADKLZ010001483.1:647024-659137 GCA_021533235.1 Biomphalaria straminea
AAAAAAAACATTCATACCTGACTCATTCAAAATTTACATGTGAAAAAATAGTTTATGTTTATATCAAATTATTTCTATTCAATGATTTCACCGCCAGGGGAACAAAAGAGAGCTTGTGTCTGTTAGTCTTTGCTATCGGTGTCTTGTATCTCTTTTGTGATGGTAAAATCACAAAATCCTGACCCAAAGGGTGATTTTTTATTTCCAGAATCTTTTTAGCTTTTTTGTGAATGTTTGTCTCAAACAGCTGCCCGAATGAGGTTTGGTTTTTTCCGATAACTTTACCAGCAGCATTTAGAATTCTTTGGAGTTTCTTTTTATTTCTAATGCTCAGATTGCCATACCAGGCTGTCATATTAAAACTTAAAATATTGCAGATGTGGGCGTGATAAAACATAGCCAATGCCTTTTCACTAACATTAAAAGAGGACTAGTGTCAAATTACCTTCAATAAATATCGACCTGTTCTAACACTTGATAATTTTCGAACAAAAGAAAACTTTTTCAAAGATGAATTTGGTTCTATAAAATGTGAAAGTTTAAGTTTCTTAAAGTGTGGATATACAGCTTCTGGCACCCATGAAACTCCAGCGAGGGAACTGACTTCAACTTCTCTTTTAGGTCATAGTTTGCTTGGAGGTATGTCATCTGGAGCTGAATCAGCTTCTGCGTTAAATGTTGAGCTGAGGCTATAGAAACCTGATTTCAAGTTTCAAGTTCTTGACGTCTTAAAATTTGCTTAAAAATTCCACAATCAAGGAACCCAAATAAGTATTGTACTTTTCAACCATTTCACTAGAAATAGTTTCACCTTTCAGCTAAGGTAAAATGATAAAGCCTTTATTTCGCTTGCTTGCCTCAAGAAATGGAATAGTTTTGTTTGAAAAGATTTACGATGCACATACATTTCATGTACAAACAACAATGCTTCCGATGATAAACATGAAGTCTGTCTTCAACTCTTCATTAGAAATAATAGGAAAAGGTCAATGTCCTTCAAAGAACCTAACAATTTCTTCTTGAGATTCCATATTGATCTAATGATTGGCCAGCGAATACTACTGTGTTACCGAACATCAGAATGTTTTAATTCCAAATCTCCACGTGCTTTTCGGAACTGCCAGTCGGGACCGGCCTTGGATAATTGGAGGCCATAGATGAAGTGAATTTGGTGGCCCCGAATAAAATAGAAATATTCAAAATAAAGGGGAAAAAAAATAAAGTCATGCAATGTATTAAAGAACTAGTGTACTTCGAACATTAACATTGAGTACAAGTTTCTCTACTCCTTTTCTATAATATCAAAACATGTCCCCTGTGCGAGCCCTTTATCAATCATGAATCTTAGCAGCTGCATACTTTGACTATGCCTAGGGACGGCTATGAGCATACTACATATTGGGGTGTGTTCCTACCCCTTAAAGTTAATACAATAGAATTCAATGTACCGGTACCTTAGTGTAAAATTTACTAGTTTTTGGTTGGGATATTCTCTTCATTTTATTAAAAGGGTCGTTTTTCTCGGTCAAAGCTCATTAGTTGTTCCCCTTGCCGTCTTGTACAAGCCAACCCAACTCTTTTCAACAGTTCTTCATAACAAGATTTATGTCTTTTTACTGAATTTTTATAAATAATTGCTATTAAATATAATTTTCGTTTTTTTTTTTTTTGTAACTTTTTAAAAAGACGTTTAGAAACTGTTTCTTTAGCCTCTTCTTTTAAGTGATAAGAATCAAAAGTTTCAATAATGTCTGTAGATACCGGTATTTACAATGATTTATTTAGGCTTTCCGGGGCCGCAATTTGCCCACCCCTGCTCTAATAGCTAGGAAAGAAGGACTATTTGTAATTTGTCCTAGCATATGAAACAAGTAATGTACCTTATATCTCTGCCATATTGGCATTTACATAATAATTTAATTTTGTGTATATAAAAATATAGAAATGTCTTGTTCTTAGTGCATTAATTACTAAACTAGCCGTTACATTGACTTTTTTCTGTTGGCTTCATTGACTCCCCTTTTAGCGGTCAGCAGCTGTTTTAAGCAGGATATCGGGCGCAAAGAGAGATCCATTCTTGTGTTATTCAGCAAACTTCTGCTTTGGACCACACTTTTCTTACAGCTCCATCCACTATACATTGACTTTCAACAGTGAGTCACGTCTACCATCCTGACCTATGTACAGTGTGACAACAGATCAAAGGGACCAAACTCAGGTTTGTCCATAAAATCAGATGGTTTATTTTACAATACATGTACAAATGATTTTTTAAAAAAAAAGCATGAAATGGTAAAAACAAGCAAACTAAATTGAAGAGCTAACTAACTGTAGGGATCACATGGTCTCAAATGTGAGCTGCCTAACACTTTGCTTTAGAACTCAAGCCTACTCTAACATGTGACCAGCTTAACAATGTTTCTAATTGTTATGTGGCTATTCAAAGTGAGGCCATCAACAACTATATACTTTCACTTGTGAGATTATTGACCAAAAATATTCTTTCCTAATTCAACTAATTAAACATGAAAATGTATTACTTTTCTCTAAGTTAAGATCAACTAAAATATTTCATTACAGTCAAAAAAAAAAAAGTCCATTTCAACTTTTTCTTCATAAAGAAACAAAATTCTAAGATACCATAAAAGCCAATGAATAAAACAACAACAGTGAAATAAAGTCTTCAAAGCAATAAGAATCAGAAATGTCTCACCGAAAGTGAACCTAATGATGTCCCTAGAAAACTATGTGGAATTCGGGTCGACAATTCTAAGGCCTAGGAGAGTTATCGCTAACAGAACCAAGTTAGAATCTCAAACTTTACAGACAAGAGAGTGAACTAAAGGAGTTGGAATCAAGTGAGCCACCTGTACCACAAACCACTAGACTGCTAGTCTGTGTTACAAATATACACAAAGTAGTCAACAAAAGGTACATAAGTTCTTTTTGTGTTTTTTTTTTTCATATGTTTTCCTTCTTAACACTAACACAAGTACAGGGAAACCCTTGGTGGTCCATCCACATAAACCAGCGGGGACAGTTTCTTACAAACACCTCCCCCACCAGAATAAAAAAAAAAAAAATTGTCGAGATGGTTGACCACCAACCGCTTCCACCAACACCACAACACTAGAGATACATGTTGAACCAAGACGCAGGCCAGTTCCTTTTACAGAACAGAATTCTCGCCCAGCCACAGGCTCGCAGGCAGCGGAAATGTGCTTCTATTTATAGATACTCTTCCATCAATCCATAGCATACACAGATTTACCATCTTTCCATCACCATACAAAGGTTGATTCAAAATCAAAACCAAATTATTCCCAATAAAACAACAAAGACGTGACTATAAATATACAAACTACCAGCACTTGTGCTGAATGATTTTTTTCTTCAACACATTAAATTAAGTCAAAAAATGCTAATTGATAATTCAAACTATCACTGGAAGATTAGCCATCAAAGAAAAAAAACAAACTGTCATCAACCTTCTTAGAGAATTCTGGACAAACTGTAGTTGATCCCAACAAATCTTCAGACTTTCTTTTCTATTCTGCACTAACCAAACTGGAAAACATCATCTCTTATAATGGCCAAGATTAGAATTGATAATGGAGCTAAGTCAAATGTTTGAAATAAATCAAAAAACGTTTGAAAAAAGTGAAATTGAAGAAAGCAAAAAATGATACCTCCCCCCCTCCCAACCAGTAATTCCCAGGGATAAAAAACAACAACTCAGTTTTCCTATGGTAAAAACAATGAACAGCAGAGCTAAAAAACATGTTGAAAGGATTGGTGGACAAGAAATGATTTTTTTGTTATGACAAGTATAAAATATAAACAATTCATGACACAGTCACTTTGACTGAATAGTTCATTATGAAGACATCAAAGCACATAGATAGATCAATACACAGTTCAATGAGTCCAACACAATGTCTTGGAGAAGAAGAGTCCCAGTACCAGTCTAAATGGTAGTCATGAGATAACAATGAAATAACTCACATAGGTCACCCCACACACTCACACAATGCACACACATTCACACACCCAATTTCCCTCACACACTGTAGCATTCAAGCATTGTATTGTCTATATATTCAAGCATTGTATTTTCTATAGGTGAAGTCGTAGTTCATTCCCCTTGTGTCTCTACAGGATAGGAACTATTCTCACAAACATACAGTAGTGTGAGACCCAGTTCCATTCTAACACAAGACTTATTTCCCTAACCGTGAGTTGACAGACACAATCACTCGCTCTGAACACTTGAAGCATCCAGTTGATAATACTGATGCTCTATAGGATGGTGACAAGACTGAAACTTATGTTGGTGATGTACTGAGACACTCAAGTCATCAATCCAACTGTGTAACAGCACCATAGATGTGCAGCTTGCTACAAGACTGCGTTGGGGGGAGGACTACATTGCATAAGACACTATCTTAGCATCCCGCACATAGGGGATTATTAACTCCAACAGACTGAAACAAAGGGATGTTATTCCAGCAGACTAAAAAAATTGGGGCTATTGTACATGTCTGCTCTTTAACACACACACATATATATTTATTTAGAAATATATATCATTATACAAACATTTGTCTAGAAAACCCAGTTGAACCTTGTGTGGACAAAATGTCCCATTATGGAGTAATTAGACAACAAAAACACTGGTCAAATCCTACTAGTCCAGTCACAAGACGTCACACAAACACAAGCCATCCAATCAGAAAGCACATTTCCTCTGCAGGTCATCTGTAGCAAAGTTGGGGGCCAGATATCACAGGCAAAACACAGGGGCTGTCCATTTATTCAGTCTCCGGCTTTGCACTAGATTTGTCAACAAACTCAGAGATGATGTCACGGAATCGTCCCCATGATCGTTCTGGAATGGTGATTGCCGTCCGGAAATTATTTCTGACCTGCAATAGTAATGAACAAATAAAATTATTTTTGATGCCCAACTAAAAATGGGAGAACAGAAGCGTCAGATAAGAATTTGGATTATGTACAGTAAAAATTGTTTTTTTTTGAAGAATAATTTGTTAAAAGCTCGTGGATTTAAAAAAAAATATTTAATCAAATATTTTTCATTACACAGAGTGGAAATCTCAAAATACCCAGACAATATTTAAAGACACAGACATTTGAGTCAGTCTCTATTCTGAAAGATACTGAAAACAAGTGCAAGCAGAAAAAAAAAAAATGGCAAGGAGCAATTGTTAAAAATTTTGTGACAGACATATGCAGTCACAGTTAATAGACAACCTTAATGCTAGGACAAAAAATTGCCTGAAATTTGACTAGTTTGGCCGACCAAAGTGAAACAGTAACCAATTCACCCCTCTTTTTACAATCAAATTGTCGACATAAAGTTTGAATTTTGCTATGTTGAAAGAATATTTTGGCATTCTGATTACATTTTATGAAAAGATATTTTTTCCAGCGTACAGTTCTTTATAATAAGTACTTAATAGCTTACTAGGCCAAGTGTAAATATAGTGCATATCAAAATGTATCTACATCTGAGGAACATGTTCTTTAATTAATGTTATTAACTTTATTGTGTCTGCACTGAATAAATGCAGAGTTAGACTGATCTACACCTTAGGTGACATCAACTTTCTATCACAAATCTAGATTAAATATTTATAATGTAGAAGGACCACTTATCCATCGGTTACTGCCATCTTCACTTAGTTTTTCATTCCACTTTTCTATTGTACAATATTTGAGCTCAGTCTAAATTTACTACTAAATGATCTCAGATATATAATAAGCATTACATATAGGTCTGTGTTCAAAGAATATTATCATTTTAAATGAAATGACAAAGTGTATGTCTAGATAAGATTGGTGCACAAGGAAATTCATCAAGCATATTTTAATTGAATGCCAGTTAAATGAAAGTTTGATCAATCAAAAACAAAATCAGGAGTCTTAATTTGTATTTTCTGTCTCTGTGGCATTTTACGTCTCGAAAGACAATCTTTTCCCCTTGCAAGCTCTTGTGTGACTAAAGAGGTCGATCCTTGATACACAGCTGCGATCGCAGGTTGGGCATATGTAGTCACCAAGCGCCGTTGCATTTTTCTTTCTGCTTCTGTTGTGTATGGCATCTGCAATCAAAGACCCCTCCTTTATGCTCTCTCTCCATGTGGATTATCCAGTGCCATCTCTTCCCAGTTGCTGGTTTTGATCTTAAAGAGCTTCATGTCCCGTTTGCATACATCTGTATAACGTTAGAGTGGGCGACCAGCGGCTCTTCTGCCTTCTATCAGATCGCCATACAGAATATCCTGTGGGAGTCGACCTACTGGCATTCTACGAACGTGGCCAAGCCAGCCAAGGCGTCTGCTGCTGTTAACAGAGCGGATGTCCTGGCAAGCTGCTCTTCGTAGCACTTCCTCATTGGTTATCTTATCTTGCCACCTTATTTTAAAGATCCGCCTTAGGCATCGGAAGTGGAAGACATTCAGCTTTTTTTCCTGCCATGAGTAGGTTGACCACGTTTCACTTCCGTATAGCAAGGTGCTCAATACACAGGTTCGGTAGACTAGAGCTTTAGTACTGTTAGTCAGCAATATGTTGTCCCAGACTCTTTTCTGCAACTGTGACATGATGGCCATTGCCTTGGCTATCCTGTTGTTAATGTCATCCAGTAGAGTGTTGTTGGATATGATGGAGCCAAGGTAACAAAAGTGATCTACAATCTCTAGTGGTTGGCCTTTAATGCTTATTTGAGGTGCAACATTTGTGTTTTGTACAAGTATCTTAGTCTTGCTCTGACTGATGTTTAAGCCAAACTTCTGGCAAGCAGCGGATAGTTTGTCAACTAGGGACTGTAGCTGGGTATCAGAATCAGCCACAATAGCTGCATCATCCGCATACAGGAGTTCCCTGATGAGTAACCTCCTGACCTTGGTTTTAGCCCGCAGCCTTGAAACATTGAATAGTTTTCCAGAGGATCTTGTATGGAGAAACACACCTTCGTTTATGTCGTATGCGTAATGCAGCAGACAGAAGTAGAATATGCCAAACAGAGTATGTGCGAGCACACATCCCTGCTTGACACCACTGCAAACCTCAAAAGGTGCTGATTGGGCTCCATTAAATTTGACAGTGCATTTAGTTTCCTCATGGAAGCACTCAATGAACCTCACTAATTTGGGAGGGCAACCTATTTTCCTTAGAAGTTTGAAAAGGCCACTTCTGCTGAACATATCAAAGGCTTTAGTCAAATCAACAAAAACAATGTAAAGGGGTCTGTCTCTCTCCTGCAGTAGTCGTAGAGAAGATATCACGTCTATAGTGGATCTACCACTCCTGAATCCACACTGAGACCCGGGGTAGACTCTAGAAGCTATCACTTGCAGCCTAGATAGTGCCACTCTAGCAAAGATCTTGCCCACTATACTGAGGAGAGAGATACCCTTAGAGTTGTTGCATACACTCCGATCCCCCTTGTTCTTGTATATTGTGACAAGAAGTAAAATTATAGACTTTAATGTTCTGAATGCACAAATCCAGAAAATCAGTATGAGATCAAAATAAGAATTGTATGAATTATCATTTGCCAACATCTAGATCTAGTCTAAATCCACTAACATTCTTCTAAAAAGAAAAGAAAATAATAGAAGCCTAAGTACATGAAGTAAACAAGGGTTATTCATTAACATTTTTTCTATGTTCAAGAATGCTGTAAAGAAATATTTCAAACTAATTATGTAAAGAAATAGTAGCAACTAATTGTACCTAACTCTATGACATGTATTTGCTTTAGAAAGATGAAATGCTTCTATTTATGGTTCAAGGGTGTAAGAGTGCTTTAGAGGAAAAGAAAAAGAGTACTCACACTCACCTCCGAGACGCGAAGATAAACACCTCTCCTGTTAGAGCCTACATCAAAATAGAACATTTTATTTTCTACTCTCATAGAACGACTTTCTGGTAGCTCATTCTGTGGTTCTGGAGGCAGAAAATGTCTACACTTAAATTGCTACAAGTACTAGAACATCAACTATATGCTTAGCTAATTAATCAATTACTTTCTCACATTAACTGGGAAGCGTGGTCGAGAGGCCAAGTGCGGCTTGAGCTTGGCTTGGCTACCTAGAAGGGGCTCGAGGTTCGACACCCGACTCGGGCAGAGTTGTGTTTACTGAGCGCCCAAAGGCAGCACGGGAAACCAACTCCTAGATACCCCTCCCCCCCACTGGTCCACAAATGAGATTGGACCAAAGCGCTCTGAGCATGCTATAAGCATGAAAGTAGCGCTATATAAAAGCTATAATAATAATAACTTTAATGTACCCTTAATACATGGGTATACGTTCATTTACCAGAACAGAGAAATATTTTAAATAGAAAATATCAAAATAAGCCGTCATATTTGGCATTAAAAAAGCATAGCGCTTCCACTGGCTCACCAAAATCTTTTTTTTCTACTCATTTTCGGTTGTTCTTTAATACTTGGGTGGTGCTTTGTGTGTAAGAATATAGGGGGTATATTATTTAGCATAGATGAATAGTATCATTTAAGTCCCAAGATATAATGATGACAAGTTGGTTAACTGGATCACATTGGGGTGTGACTGTTTTGATCCTAATAACCAGCTTGTCAGATTAAAACAGATTCAACTGTATGACAGGAATAGTTTCTGTACATTTTGATTATGTAAGAATAGGCAGCCGGCTCAATAAATCAGATTCACTGTATAAGCTTGACAAGAACGGATTATCTTAAATCGGACAATAATGTGTGACTGTGCTTATTGATGCATGCACACAAACACTTAAGAAAAGGTTAAAACGTCTGCACATTCACTTAGTTGAATCAAAACGTCTGCACATTAACTAAGTTGAATCAAACTGTAGCTCATTCTTAGAAATGATCCCAACACAAATCGCTGGTAATCAGTTTGGACTAAAGGTCAGATTGGTTCAAACCTCTAGAACAATTACAATGGGGTTTGTTTTTTTAGATCTAGCAGTTTAAACAAATAGAAACGAGTTGCTGAACTCAACAAGGAATCTGAAAACTTGAGAACTACCAAATGGGAGAAACAGAAGACATTTTCTTTTCAAATGTACCTCAAAGCGTAGCAGGGAATAAAAAAAAAAAGCTTATATTAGTGGTCAGTTAAGTGTCCAGAAAAAATAAGGTATTACAATGTAATATCAATAATATCACAGGTTGTTTTTTTTTTAAACTGCCTTATTATTTTCAGCCATTCAACATGCACCAATTGTTTAACTGTTCTAATCAAAGGTTTGAAGAAAAAAATTCACTTGCCTTGATCATCTGTGCCAAACTCCTCCAACAGTTCAGTAAGTGCATCTCTAAACTCTATCATACCCTGAGCAGGTATGGCTATTTGTGAACGGGGACCTCCACGGGGGATGGTCTGAGACACCTGTTCAGAAACCTGATGGTCAGCCAATGTATGATGCAAATATGAGATGAAAGATGGTCATTTGTGAATAGACAAGGTAACACTAAGACAAAGGAACAAAACTATTGCATAGTGGTTTTCAACTTACAAGACTTAATACAGTAGAACACTGGTACAAGAGATTGAAAATCCTTACTTGCTATGAAATTAAGGTTAAAAATATTTTTTAACATCTATGTTAGAAAAAAAAAATTAAATTATCTACCATAATATGATACAATTTAAATCACAAAGCATCAACAGCTAAATGACATTTTTTTTATTTGCTATATTCTAGTCTATTAGAAACCCATTTAGCAAAAATGTAAACGTTTCTCTAGAAAGTTTTTTTTTCTACTCATTGTCATCATCTTTCATGTAATCAAGTAACTAGAAGTCACAAGTGATTAAAATGTCAAAAATAGGAATTTATTCTTTAAGATCAATGTCAGAACTTTTGCTACATTAATCAAAAATATTTGTTAAAATGTTAGGGATAAGCTTTTCTAAATATTTTTAACTAAACATTTTATTCTACCTAATCCCACGATTACCAGATATAAAGTTATATAAATACAATCTTCATTTTTCCCCCACATATTATTATGTTTTATAGTTGTGTAATTTAGATGAAAAGTAGGTCTTTGAGAAACATCAAAACCTATTTGTATCAATGTTGTACTGTATCTATCAAATGTTTACTTCAAAGGGAAAAATTTTTAATTTGTATAGTTGATTTGAAATAAACTTATAAAACATTTAACTAGTCACCTGGAATAAACAACTTCAAAAAAATGTTTCATGTTGTGTATAATTCATAACCATTTTTTACTTTATTATACCCAAAAAAATGTAGGATTTAAAATAGCTCTGTCTTATCCTGAATAACTTAAGATTTACCATGAATAACATACCAAAGAAATGTTTCTTCATGCCTTACAACAATGTATTTAACACTAACACAGACGATAAAAAAAAGGTTGTGTGATGAAACAGAGTGAAGTAATAGAATACAAAAGGTCATGAGCTATGCGACAACGTTGTTCATTGACGGTAAGTGAACTTTCTCTGCTCCAAAAACTAGCTTATTGTGTTACCCGAAGAAATCTGCCACGTTGGTTTTCTTTCAAATCCAAGTAGTAGCGACGATTATCTTTAACGATCATCTCACTTTTCAGCTTGCCATCTTCTGGTGGTGTTTCTGAATTTGTAGGCCCTGCGTGTAATAATTTAACAATCGTCAATAAACGTCAGCTCTAATCAAAATGATGAAAAACAACAACCTATATTTTGAGAAAATGCTAACTATAATTTATGCTAATTAATTAAATTTTCAATTAAAAAAAAAGAATATATATATTTCCTAACTTCAATTATATTGATATACACCAGAAATGTAAAAAGAAAAGTGTAAAATAAAAAACTAAGAAAATATCTTTACAGACCCCTTCCTATATATATATGAGTGTTTCTCCAGTACTGGTGACATATTGGTATTGGTTCACTAAAAAGTCTATAACTCAAAAACTTCTGATTAAAATGTCACAATTTTTTTTTCATTGCACATAGAAATGGTTTATTTATAAATTGTGATATTTTGAGCTTGAAAGGTGAATAGTGGAATTTTAAAATTGTAGAAAATGTGTGAAATAGTGCACAAAATGGCCTCTTTTGATGTAACACGGAATACCTGGCTTAGGTTGAAGTAATATTCTACTAAAAGCAAGGATTATTGAAGAGACATTTTTGTTGAAATAGGTTAACAATATAATGATATTGCATTAACAATATCTTTTTAGTTTATATTTACTTTGGTATTACTTAGGTGTCGCCGTAAAAAATGTGTCACAGGTGCATCACATGGTGTCCCATTAAATTTGAAATTTTAAAGCTTTATCAATTGTAAACAAAGTAAAGTATTCTGCTCCCAATTGTGTTTCTGTTACTAAAAGCATCAATGATTAATTTACACAGTGCAATTTTTCTTTAAAACTGTAAAATTAAAAAAAATTTTGCAAAATAGGTCTTGGTGTCCCAGGTGATGCACCTCTGCACCGCTTGACAAAAAGGACAATATTTTTCTAAACAAAGTTATTAATGTGATGGGAATTACTTCATTGTATCTCTGATACTGCTTGGTACAAAATTAGGTCCATTTTCTTGGGAAAAGGCTACATAGTAATTAACAGGAGACATTAATAGACATGGTGTCCCACATTTTTTCACCGTAGCACCCGAAACACTGCATATTGAATCATACCAGAAAATCTCAGAGGTTAAGATATAAGTAGTTTTCTCACTAAAGTTTTGAATTATAATAAGAATTAAGCTTATTATTCTTAAGTTTGATCTTAAATACTTGTATACTATTTTTTTTTATCTAAGTTAATGTAAATCTTATTGTTTTATCATTGTTTGAGGTGCATCATGGGACACCGAACAAGTCTTGTTCTAGATATAGGTCAAATGTAGATTTAAATCTACTCTATATTTCAATTTATATGAATATCCTGTTTTGGATCATGTTCTTAGTGCATTGAAAGTCAGAAAGCTGCACCTTTTAGTCTATGATTAGGTCATGTTTGAGGCAGTTATGTCTAATGTCTTTTTAAAAATTTTTGAACACACACACACAAAGGCCTAATACATAAATTTGTGGTTATAGAAACCTATTCT
>JADKLZ010001483.1:677237-693937 GCA_021533235.1 Biomphalaria straminea
AGAATAGGTTTCTATAACCACAAATTTATGTATTAGGCCTTTGTGTGTGTGTGTTCAAAAATTTTTAAAAAGACATTAGACATAACTGCCTCAAACATGACCTAATCATAGACTAAAAGGTGCAGCTTTCTGACTTTCAATGCACTAAGAACATGATCCAAAACAGGATATTCATATAAATTGAAATATAGAGTAGATTTAAATCTACATTTGACCTATATCTAGAACAAGACTTGTTCGGTGTCCCATGATGCACCTCAAACAATGATAAAACAATAAGATTTACATTAACTTAGATAAAAAAAAATAGTATACAAGTATTTAAGATCAAACTTAAGAATAATAAGCTTAATTCTTATTATAATTCAAAACTTTAGTGAGAAAACTACTTATATCTTAACCTCTGAGATTTTCTGGTATGATTCAATATGCAGTGTCTCGGGTGCTACGGTGAAAAAATGTGGGACACCGTGTCTATTAATGTCTCCTGTTAATTACTATGTAGCCTTTTCCCAAGAAAATGGACCTAATTTTGTACTAAGCAGTATCAGAGATACAATGAAGTAATTCCCATCACATTAATAACTTTGTTTAAAAAAATATTGTCCTTTTTGTCAAGCGGTGCAGAGGTGCATCACCTGGGACACCAAGACCTATTTTGCAAAATTTTTTTTAATTTTACAGTTTTAAAGAAAAATTGCACTGTGTAAATTAATCATTGATGCTTTTAGTAACAGAAACACAATTGGGAGCAGAATCCTTTACTTTGTTTACAATTGATAAAGCTTTAAAATTTCAAATTTAATGGGACACCATGTGATGCACCTGTGACACATTTTTTACGGCGACACCTAAGTAATACCAAAGTAAATATAAACTAAAAAGATATTGTTAATGCAATATCATTATATTGTTAACCTATTTCAACAAAAATGTCTCTTCAATAATCCTTGCTTTTAGTAGAATATTACTTCAACCTAAGCCAGGTATTCCGTGTTACATCAAAAGAGGCCATTTTGTGCACTATTTCACACACTTTCTACAATTTTAAAATTCCACTATTCACCTTTCAAGCTCAAAATATCACAATTTATAAATAAACCATTTCTATGTGCAATGAAAAAAAAATTGTGACATTTTAATCAGAAGTTTTTGAGTTATAGACTTTTTAGTGAACCAATACCAATATGTCACCAGTACTGGAGAAACACTCATATACATTGAGCTGCAATGTATTCATATAAAATGTAAGTATTCAAACATGATATTTTATTCATCATTATCCTTTTGATGTGAATATGAATGTGCTCATATAGCTAATGTTTTCATACAAGAGAATTTTGATATATATACATATATATATCCATAATAATTGGAGATACTTAAAATTTATACAAACTTCAAGTTATTAGATCATTATAAAATATGATTATGCCCTGTGCTAGTTATAGCTGTCATTAGTTAGAGCATAATAAGAGTTTAGTAAGATAAAACTAGAGCAGAACATGTTTTTTTTCTCTAGAATAAAAGGGGCCTGTAAATGATGAGATCATAGCAATTAGTTTATTGTATGTCAGAAACTCATAGTTCAATATGTTAACAGAGACTAGAAAAAACTGGCTCAGACAATAATTAAAAAAAAAATATAGTAAAGCCAGAAAAGGCTAACTAATGCTGATGGTATATGGCCTCAGTTATCTAGTACAGTGATTTAAATTGTGCTATTAATTATCCTCTTTGCTATTATAATTGCATATTACCTAAATACCTGTATTATGGCTGTATCATACAGAGCATGTCAAAACTAAAATTTTTTAGTAATATCTCTTGATTCAAGTTATCAGAATAGCTTCCTGTTTGATTTATAAATTTAGCTAATTTTATTAATAGAATTACAAAAATATATGATTATATGATAACCTGACCTAAATAATAAACTTCCAGTGAAGAATATCTAGGTTCTAGATCTATTAGAATTATTAATGTGCTCAGAAGTAGATCTAGGTTAAGTAATCTAATCTTCTAATCTAGTCTCAAGAATTTTTATTACAGCACACTGGGCACAGTTAACACATTTCTAGAAACAAAACTTACAGTGCACTACTACTAATAACTATTAATTAATTTGAATTTCATTGGACTATGATCTTGAATTTATCTAGAGTCTAGACCTAGCTAGATCTAGAATTCTAGATTTAGATCCAGTCTGTGAGAGTAAGACCAGTAAGGAGAGGCCACTGAGTGTAGGAGTGTGAGAAAGGAGTTTTTGTGGGAACATGATCTGGGCTTCTGGGGTCATCTGATGATGACTGATCTGTTCAATTCAACTGTTGACAAGCTCCACAAGTTTCATAGTTTGTTTAAAATTGTTTGATTAAAAAAGACTAGCTCTAGACTTAGACTGGTTTGAGTCTAAATAAAAATAAGATTAGATATTTCTAGAATTATAATCAACAGGCATTTTAGTATTTTAATTAATTAGAACATTCCTAATTGGTTAGTGTGTAATAAGTGGGCGTGACACATATAAAACTCTTCCTCATGCTATCGTAAACATTGCATAAACTAAACTTATTTCTCACCGCCGGCGAGTGCTTGAAAAAAAAAGTTTACCTAGTGAAAAATTTGATGATTCAGCTCTCAAACCGAAGAGCAATAGAATGATGGACACACGTGAAATAAATATCTCTCTCGCAATAACCACTCAAATAGCTATCCTCGAATGTGTAAAGCTAAGTTGAAATTCATTATTAAAAAAGTATCTTCGTTCCGTCATATTCTCAATACTGACTCCATACTTGAACCCAATGGCAGTAAAGTAGCAAATGATGACCCGACACTTCCGCTTTCAAAGATAAAGTTCTATAATAGACTTGATATTTATTCCTGTAAATAAAATTGATAGACAATAACCCTACTGTCACTAGATGTTAAATCTGTTTTTCAATATTATTTTTTAAATGCTTACTAATCCTTGATTTCCTAATATTTAAATAATTTAAATACAAATAAAGTAGTCCTCCAAAGGAAGTTGACATATTTTAAATGCGCAAGATTATTTAAAAACAAAAATTTGAACTCTGCGTCAACTAAGAAACAAAGTTTCTAAAATAGCAAAAAATAAACACATACTAGATCTAGATCTAGATCTATTTAGCCAGTACAGTAACATGGTCAGTACTAGAGTCTACTCTAGATGAATACGATATCTAATTTAAGAGTAAACTGTTATCGTAAATCATAGTCATGGTGTAGTGACTGTTGACTGTAGTGGTAGTATTTAAGTAGTAAACTGTTACTAACTGTATGATAATCATAATATCTTAATATGATTGTAATTTCAAATTAATGAAATTTGTATACGTGTGTGAGTGGCACTGTCACTGTCGCACTGTATATCAGTATATGTAACTATGTCTTATGTAGCTCTATGAGTATGATCTATCATTCAAATCATTGTAGATCTATTCTATGTAGATTACCCTATAATGTAGTATTTTGTAGTAATAGTCTAGATATAATACTTATACATCTGAGTCTAGGTCTAGTAGTATGATTATAAGTACATGTAGATCTATTAGTTACTATAATATTAGTATTAGTATGTATTTGCTATTTATGTACATATTATATGTATTTTATGTATAGATAATTAGATTAGACATCATTAGTATTACTATTACTATAGTACTATAGATTATATATATATATAGAGTTACTATAGTAACATATAATATATAGTTATAATAATAGTATTACTAATTTAATTATAAGTCATAAGTACTATTACTAATTAGTATATAATATATATACACTATTTAACTATTAGTATGGTTAACCATTACTGCCATTAGTATTAATATAGATAGATCTAGTAATTACAGACTTTTGTCATAATTACTAAATTAGTTACACATCTAATCTAGCTAATTAATTATTATTATAATAGTAACACTGTAACTGTTATTAGTCAAAAGTCATGAGGTAGTGTTATAACTTAAATTCAGTAATTCAGTTGATTTTGAGTTAATTCAGACTTCATTTCAGTTTTGTTACTGAATGCTCAGTATACTGTTCTGTTACCTTCTAGATTAGTAAGTTTATCTCCCTGTACACTGTACAATACTGTACATAGAGTAGTACAGACCCTACAGTACAGATTACACTACACAGTGCTGTACACTGTTCAACTGTTGAATGTAACTACTGTGTAAGTCAAGTGTAATGTGTAAGTGTAGTACTGTAGTATAAGTAGAGTAAAAAAAAAAAGTAAAGTTCCTCTTTGAAGACTCTTTCAGACCTTGTGGTCTATAGGGCAGATGATGTAATGTAATAAGGTCATCTGATTTGAGTAGACTCATTAAAAGACTCATTAGAGTTCATTAGATAAAGACTGTCACTATAATTTATAAAAATAGATTATACAAAATATATATTATGTAAAGCTATAATAATATCATATATAGATAGATTATAGATTGATATACTATTAAAAAAATACTATTGTAGATCTATATTAAGACATAGTATAATATAGAATAAAAGTATACTAAGTTTGAAACTAGTCTCCTCTATACAGATAGTAATTATTACATATTTATATAGTATATAGACAATAAAGCTAATATACTTTAAGTAAGGTGACCAGATTTTTGAGATGCCAAAGTTGGACATAAAAAGAACAGGATTTTTTCATACAATATTTTAACAACTTGGATATTAGTACAATACATCATGATCATGTACACACACACACACAATAATTTTAATAATCACAGGCTTTCAGAAACGTTTCTCAAGAAAGATCATCTTTCTCTGTTATCCATCTGAAAGGCTAACCTGTCAAATAGGCTGATTCTCACTCTGAAATATCCAGTACTAGGCAGAATTTTCGAAAATTTGTGTAATAGTTTACGATTGTCGCTGCTACATCACTTTTTCAAACCAACACTCGTCATCAATGCATACTGTTACGAACTTCACTTCTCAGGCCTTCTGCTCGCACTGCTTAGCAACAACACAACACATCTAACTCAAGAACTTAACAACAAGAGCTTCAATACACAGTGGCGGTTTAATAACAAATACAACACCACAGCCAATTAACACAATTGTCTACACTCACTTCAAATGCTTAAACACAATGGAACTTCACTAAAACAACAGTCTCAATATAGCGCGTACATGCTACATTTTCGAAGTCTTCTATTCACAAACACACAGTCCTACTGCTTCTCTGCTTTCTTTCTGCTGGACTCTGTCTAACTGTCTGTAACTAACACACAGCTATCTGTAACTAACACACAGCTAACACATAGCCCTGGTCTGTTAAAACTTTCTGGGTCATGCGCAGAGCACAGGTCATACTAGGGACAGCCGTTGACCTGCGACCCGCCTTCGTCTGTACGTGTCAGTGGGTCTCATACGTACACACATTTCAGTTCGCCAATGGAGATGTAACAATACAATATAGAGGAGGAACCTTTTCAAGTTTACATGCTATTTTTATGCATTTCTAAACCAATCACTGACGCCCTGTCCCTGTAAGGAAATTTGTATGATAAATAACTTTTAATGGCTGCTAATTGATTAATCACAATCATACCAATATTTATATGTTGGAGAAGTAAGCTCCTTAAAGGAGGCTTATTAGGAGCTACCAATCGAAAATTAGGATCTGCATTTAGATGTTTGGTTTTATCCACATAGGCAACTGAAAACTGTCATCGACATTTCTAGCATCATGCTCCACTGTGGTTGTTAATGTTTTGTGTCTTTTTCACAAAGGAACTCTTTTAAGTACCTATGAGCTTCGATGTTTTATAAATGCCAAAACTGGACTGTCAGTGTCACGCCTATGTCAGGACGTCTGGTCACCTTAATTAAAGTGACAGTGATAGCTCTACTAATCTACATCTTATAAATTCTTATATGATAAATAAGTAATATATAAATACTTTATATGCTAGATAGAATCTGGTAGATCTAGATGCATAGGCTTTATAATTATAGATATATGTAATTACAGATGTAGAAATGGAGTCTAGATCTAGATAGATATTAATAATTAATCTATATCTACTCATCTAATCTAGATCAAGTGTTCAAGTCTGTTTAACTCTAACACGTTAAAGTATGAGTACCCATGTGGACTTCTTCGAGAACTTAAAGAATGACCACTAACACGGCTTTGAAGGATATGGGAAGATCACATGGACTTATTGTTGAATCCTCCAATGCTCAAATTATAAGGTCAACTTTCTGATTTTTTTTTAAACCAACAGATACAATGGAATATAGTACTATTAGAGTGGGCAGTGTCCTCAGTGGGGTATGAGTGTGGGACTTTTTCTGTTTAGGTGAAAATTGAAAGGTGTGTGTCCTGTTCTGAGTTGAAAGATTGTAGGAATAGATTTCTACTTGCGAAGGATATCAATACTCCTGTTAGTTTGGCATGGTCATTTTTTCATAATGGCTTTACCAGTCCCACAAATTGTAGACTAAATCAATTATTGAACTACGAATCTATAAGATAAGATCTAGATCTATTACAGTTAAAGAATATAAATCTTTTCTTAATATAAAAATTACAGACATTCTAAAGAGTAGAAAACTGCATATTCATGTGGTGGTGTTTGTTTTATAATGTAGCTGTGCATGTTAATTAGAGACTTTAAAAGTCTGCAAAGTCATTGCTTTTCTGGCAGCCCATTCCATGCTCTAAAGATGATTGAATCAGTGCTAGCATATAAATAAGGCTTGCTTTGAGTTTGAAGATTAATGAGGTGTGCAGTATTATATGTGCTACACATTGAAAGGAATAAGTAATGTGCACCTGATGTTTTAAAGATCTACAAAGATCTGGATTTGATTTATTAAAACAACATTTCTAGGTCTCTCCTGTGGAATAAACGAATGTATTCTAAGTTGAGTTAAATATGTTATCCCTTGTCAAAATATAATTCAGTGGTTCCTTCTCCTCATATAATATAATTTATCTTCAAAATGAATAAGCACAAAGCAAATTAGTGGGGGAAAGAAATTATACTTTTTTGAACCCGACAGCCTGATTTATTAGTCTGCGTGTAAAAGATCCATGCCCTGCCACCCAGCTGAATGGGGATTAGGGGGGGTAACTGAGGGTCTAAAGGGTTAAACGCTTTAATCAATAAATCCAATAAGAACAACTTTACAAATCCAAATCATAATAAAGAATCACAATAACTATATTTGTTAATATTAGTAAACCAACTTCTTCCTGAACAAATGAGCCTCGACTTATTTTCTAAACGAGTTAGGCTTTAAGTAGATTTAAAAAAAAAATATTTAAACCAACAAATTTTGTATGTAATAGCAAACAAAATGGTGTATTTTCTAACCAGGCGGCAGCTTGAAGAGCTACATTTATGGAATGGGGATTTCCAGTGTAGACGTATGAGTCCTAATCAGGTGGCTCTACCTGTCATTCTGAAAGGAGACAACTCACAAGTGTTCAAAGATCAATGGCCCAGCCTGACCGTAGAAGAGATGGACCTTCCTCTGTCGAAAAAATGTCAAGCCCGAAAATCTGCTCCCTCTTGCAAATTAAGAGAACAGCTGCAGCTCAAGTTGAAGGAGTATTCACTGTGTATGTGGCATAATTATCTTTAACCTCTATTAGCGGTAACTAATGTAATGGACCTCATTCACCAATAAAAAATAAACACATTTAGCCACATCATAATATTGATAAAACAATGAAAAATGCGTCTCACATGACAGCCTTTATCCATTACATAATTTGTATAGAGACCTCAGAGGGTTAGGGTAAATAATGTTATATCAAATGCACGCATAGTTAACACAGGAGCGCCCCAGGGAGTTGTGACATCGCCATTATGGTTCATTTTGTACACCAATGATTTTCAATCCGAGAGTCCTTTTTGCTCCTTCACAAAATTCGCTGATGATGCGGCTCTTCTTGCCCTGCTCTCAGACCTGTTCTCTTGCCTTGTTCTCAGACGTAAACGAGTATTTCAGAGAAATACAACACATTGAAAAGTACTGTAAAGATAATTTTTTATTATTAAATGTAAAAAAAAAACCAAGGAGATAATCGATTTTCGTAGGGAAGAGATTATTATTATTATTATTATTAGAAGATATAGAATCACATGGTTAAATGTTGTTTGTTTACGATTGATGAATGAGGTCCATTATGATCTGAAAAACAAAAAGGGAGTGTAATGTGACAAAAGTGTGTTAAACAACGAATACGTTTTTTTTCTTCTACTAGATAGTTCAATAAAGTAATTAAAAATTAAAATAAAGTTATACCCAGGTCCAGTAGAAATATTTTCATACAATTCAATTCTTTATTGTGATACACTCTATAGTGTTGTTTAGTTGTCCTTCTATTGTTGTTAATCAATTGTGGTCAATCAATCTTCTTATTTACATTTAAACGTAAAAATTAGAATTCAACTTTTTCATTTGCTGCCTTGATTGTTCGGCACTTAATTCTAAAATTAAAGTAACGTTTCCTTTCAAAGGGCAAAGGTCTATGGATACAACCTTTCGTTAGTGATTAACTATAACAATGGCTGAACACATTTACTCTAATAAATCTGAAATATATATTGAAAGTTGGTGGCTTCAGGAATGTCATAGTTTAACTCTTTCTCTCTCGATCGACGTTGCCATCGTTGATTTTACCCCATTAAATTAGCTTAATTTTTGGGGTTTGTAAACTTGAATTTGTGTCACATAAGAAGGGCATGCATTTATCTATACCAATCATAAAAGTTTTTTGATTCAAAGAAAACCATTATTGAAGTTAAACCCTAACAGGCCACTGAAATACAAATGAGAAAAAAAAATATTTCTTCTGAACATGGAAAATAATTACGGAGAGATAGAGTTAAATCCCAGTGTCCACCTCAATTTGAACTGGAGACAAAACTCCTAACCCATCTACTGCATCTGTCTGAAATAAAACCTAATACAGCCCCTCCTGGAAACAGAATCAATGGATGCTCCCAGATAGATTAATGGTGTTGATCAATGGATGCACCTTGAGCAACATTTATTCAGCATCGTAGAGGATGTTCTTTGGGAGTTTCCATGAAATTTTAAACTTATGATCTAAAGAATTACATAGCTATTATTTCAATTTGTCTTGTTTACAATGTAACAGGATGTTTCACATTGTATTGCAGCTGAAGACTTGATGAGAGAGTTGCCAACAAAATGGGAAAAACATGAGGATCTAATTTTGTTGCCTTCTTCTTCATTCATCTCACCACAGTGGAATCTCATAGGTAAAAATTTATACTGCGCAACTTTCATGCTATTAGTACCGGTTATGCTCAAAGCAAAATTGTTCAATCTCTTTTGTGGACCAGTAGGGGGAGGAAGAATGTGGGAGATGGTTTTCCGTAATGTCTCAAGCTGCTCAGGAAACACAATGATGGGTTGGGTGTCAAACCTCGTGCCCCTTGATAGATTTTTCTAAATTACTAACTAAAGAGGTTGGTAGATGAAAGGAAGAGATTTTAAGAGTAAAAGTCTAAACAAAACATGTCAAATTACATTAATGTACACATCATAGAGCAAGTGCGTAAAGAGATCTAGGTGAAACATTTAGAAATCATGCAATAGACGGGCTCTTGAAAAGAAGGAGGTACAAGGACAATATTAAGACATTATTACAATGATATGTTAATCTAAGGGATAGATGTCTCATGTGTTTCTAGTGATAGATATTTCATGTGTTTCTAGTGATAAATATCTCATGTGTTTCTAGTGATAGATATTTCATGTGTTTCTAGTGATAGATATCTCATGTGTTTCTAGTGATAGATATTTCATGTGCTTCTATAGATATATATTTCATGTGCTTCTATGGATATATATTTCATGACCTTCTAGGGATTGATATTTCATGTGCTTCTAGGGATAGATATTTCATTTGCTTTTAGGTATAGATAATCAAGTGTTTCTTGGGATATATATTTCATGTGCTTCTAGGGATTGATATTTCATTTGCTTCTAGGGATAGATAATCAAGTGTTTCTAGGAATAGATATTTCACATGTTTCTATGGATAGCGGATAGATATTCTATTTCATTTGCTTCTAGCTGATAGATATTTCATGTGCTTTTAGGGATAAATGTTTCCATGTTTTTCTAGGGATAAGATATTTCATGTGTTTCTAGGCATAGATGTTTCCATGTTTTTCTAGGGATAGATATTTCATGTGCTTCATCCTAATCCACATTCACTAATTGATTTAATACTTTTACTAACCTTCTGTTATATTGTCTTATGACTTATTACACTCTCTCCTGCCAATGTCTGTGTTTTTTTTTTTTGTGTTTTTTTTTTGGTTGACTGATACAAATGACTTTTACAGTCCTGGTCACTGAACACATTGTACAGAAGCTTACCTCCCTTGAACTATAGGGATAAAACAATAGGCGATGTCAAAATTTTTAGCTGCTCAGAAATTCACACATTTATTTCTGTATTTAGATGTCCTTGCATTAATAAAATGCTAACACATTTTAAAACTAATTGTTAATGAATGCCTTTTACAATTTTTTTGTTTCTTCAGCTGACTTGTGGGAAGTGGTGGCACAGTGTCTAAAGTGTAAACGCCTTGCTAGACATTCAACTGTTGCACAAAATGGTTTCCGGAGTTCTCAGGTCACGATGTTGCTAGGAAAGGATGGTGAGGTCACACATACAGACAATGGTATCAAGTAATTAAACAATTATTTTATAAAAACACTTAAAGGTTAAATAATGAAAGAAATCATTTGATTATTTTCACTTGTCAGTCATGGCTGTTTTTTTCTCAAAAGCTAATTGGCACTTAGACTATTTTTTTGTCACTTTTTCTATGCCTGTTATGACGTCTTCTTCTTCCTTCTCATTTTACATGTCATAGGGTTCGGATCAGTAATCCTATATCTGAGATGAACCGCACAGTGGTTTCCAGATCAGGCAGTGCTCCATATAGTTTTTTTTTTATTGGAAGGATTTGGGGCCTGGGACTTTTTCTGGCCTCTTGATATAGTATGCAGCTTTGAAGGTCATGGTCAGTTTTCTCTGGTGATGCTCCACAAGGGCAGGTTTCGCTCGTCCCGACTTTAAGCTTTCGGAACATATGTTGTCTCATTCTGTTGTGTCAGTTCTGAGTAAAATAAATTATGCATTGATCATGTCATGGTATGACTATTTAGATCTGTTCATAAAAGGCTGTAGCATTTTTTTCTTTAAAATTATACTTTGAGATACCAGAAATATTGGTCTTGAGCATTTTGCATTAAAATCACTGAATTCTAAAAACAAAGATTAAGTATACTGTTAAATATTAAGCTTATCCTTCATGGTCTAAGATGGTCAGAGTTGGCTCAGCTCCTATTTCCTCTATGAAAAGCAGAATATTGCATTCATACAAAGTCAGAGTTGGCTCAGCTCCTATTTCCTCTATGAAAAGCAGAATATTGCATTCATACAAAGTCAGAGTTGGCTCAGCTCCTATTTTCTCTATGAAAAGCAGAATATTGCATTCATACAAACTCAGAGTTGGCTCATCTCCTATTTTCCCTATGAAAAGCAGACTACTTGCATAATTGCCTAAATTGGCTCTTAGTTTCTTGTCTGATCTTTTTGCTAATGGCTAACTATCGTTAGCCCCGGTGCTTGATACACAGACACTCACGACTCCACGCTATGAGGAGGGATCATTAGAATGTGCAGTGCCATGTAATGACAGATTGTGTTTCCTGTTGTCCAGGTACAGCTATGACGTCACAAAGTGCATGTTTAGTGCTGGAAACATAAGTGAAAAGCTGAGACTTGCCAGATTGAACTGTAAGGGAGAAATCATTGTGGATTTATATGCAGGTAAGAAAAAAAACTACATCTCAAGAGAAAGTTCAAAACATTAAAGAATGTCTTATTTATATGCTATGATAAACATTTGTAAGTACCATATTGCTAAAAGAAAGTTTGATTTGAAACATTCACAGATCCCTAACCCAGACCTCAAATTTCCTTATTCTAAATCAGTTTAGAAGTTTAAAAAAGAAATATCTTTTTTTTAAAAGAGTATTTTCTTTCCTAATTTCTAGCGTTCTTGATTTTATACTCTTTTTTTATTGGACATATAAATAATTGTATTATTTAACTATGCATTACTTTAATTTAAAGTTAATTAGAGACTTTCACATGAACATCTTCGTATATTGTTATTTTGACTATTAAACTATATGGTGGAAAAAAGAGTTAAGTACCTCGTTCTGATCTTGCAATCTTTGGAGCAGATTTTAAAGATTATCTGTTTCTATGGCCGACGGTAAACGAGGGTGTCAGGTGTCCAGCACAACTATCAACATGCAATTTACCAAAGTTGTGTGGAGTCAAAGCATCCTAAAAATCTAAAAATTCAAAATCCCAGCTTTCACTGAGATGTGAACACAAAACCAAGTGCTTTACCACTCAGAAACAATGCTCCATTACATATAAATAATTGAATTATTAAACTATGCATTAGTTATTTAAAGTTCATTAGTGTTATACCTTGACATCTTCATCTATCGTTACTTAGATTACTAAGCTACGTGGCACAATAACATTCTATGTTTCTTGTCACCCTGTATCTATGTTTTTTAAAGGTATCGGCTACTTTACTTTACCCTACCTGGTGCATGCTCAAGCTGACCATGTTCACGCCTGCGAGTGGAATCCAGATGCTGTGTCAGCATTGCAAAACAATCTGAAGTTAAATGGAGTCTCAGAGAGATGTACAGTACATTATGGAGATAACAGAGAAGTAAGCCTCTGCTCTGCCTCTAACTTGGGCTACTTAAGTTAAACTTGGTTTAATAATAATATTAATTTAATTAGACAGCGCTGTTAACAAACTTAAAATTTCCCATTCTTTGCTCGCATTCAAACTTCTGATCCATTGGTTTGGAACTCTAGCAATGTGTCATCTTTTATAGTTTGGGCAATGTCTTCTTTTATTGTTTGGCAATGTCCTCTTTTGCAATGTTTTTTTTTTAGTTTGGGCAATATTTCATTGTTTTTCTATAATAAAACCTTGATTGTTTTTCTATAATAAAACCTTGATTGTTTTTCTATAATAAAACCTTGATTGTTTTTCTATAATAAAACCTTGATTGTTTTTCTATAATAAAACCTTGATGAGAAGTGCTATACTAATTAATAACCATTATCATATCTATCTTGCTTACTAATTATTGACCATTCCATATGTACCTCAGTGGAAGGCATCGACATGCGTGAGAAACATGTTCTAACTGGTCTATTTTCCTTTATCTACTCCATCAAGCTGTCTGCCTACTGTGCCTAACTGCTGTTCCTAGCTGTCAGGCACATGATGATTTATGCTTATTGTACATCGAATTGAGAACTTTTTTTGTAATTCTTCAATTGTTTGTTAAAATTTCAGTTGAAGCTAACATCTGTAGCAGACCGAGTCAACCTCGGTCTCATCCCAAGTTCAGAAGATGGGTGGCCAGTTGCAGTTCGGGTGCTCAAAGACACCGGAGGAGTGCTTCATGTTCATGGGAATGTGACGACTACTGAACAGCACAATTTAGAGACAGACAGTACAAAGATAGCTCAGGGAGTGACTAACAGCAGGGAGGGTACTACTGCTGTCCATCCCTCAGATTTGACGTCCAATAATGGGTCTTTACATCATTACCAATTTGGTGATACAAACTTTGATAAATTTCTAGAAACAAGGGAAAGTAACTTAGACAATGCATCAGTTCCTTCCCTTGGCAACACAAGTATGGTTTCCTCTGCTTGCAGTTATTGGTCCAGTCAAGTACAGGAGAAGATAACAATTTTGTTAGAGACGGTCAAGGGAGGTCACTGGTCAGTAAAAGAACTTCACATAGAGCTGGTCAAGTGGTATGCGCCACATATCATGCATGTTGTCCTTGATCTGGAGTGTAGACCAAATGTTGCATTTGTAAACAGTTCAAATTGATTGGCTCAAAATGTGTTACTGTATTATTAAAATATTTATTTCTGCAAATATTTTTTTCTTCTTTGTATAGCTGGCTTTAGTATTCGACTATTGTAAGTTTTACTTTGGAATCTGATATTTATCCCCAATTCTTCCTTGGCTGGCCCTTATGACAGAGACCAGGGTAAATTGGATGTTAACTTTTTAAATCTGTAGGATGAGTTTATCTTCTTTAAGGTAAATGATGTAAAAGATTATTAGGCAGACATTAAAGAAATATAACAAATTATTGTTTAGCTACATAATTTGTTAAGCTTCTTCCAGCCAGCTTCTTGCCAATGAGCTGTAAGCTCTTTTGTAGACTGTCGAGGAAAAATAGTGTGCTGTTTTCTTCAGTTGTTCAGCACTGTTGTACAGTGTTGGCTATGTTGGGCTCGTTAGTCAAGCTAAATACAGGAACGCTTGGGGTTTTTGATGAAGAATTATTTGTACATAACCAAGATTTTTTTTTTTAATAGTATCCTTCACCTATCCTTTAGTATGTTGGACCATTGGGATACCATACAATCTGTCGACCATCTTTCTCCATTCCTCTTTTAATAGAATATAATCATGTTTCACAAACTATTCTGTGGAATCCTGGTATTCTGCAAGGCCTGACTAGGCTTTTCACGAAATACTGGACTAATTAATTGGTAGGGCACCAAGTGAATTAATCTATGTAAAAAATAAACAAAGAGTAATGTTATATAACCCAGTACTCAGAATATGCGAAGAGTTCCATTAGAGAAAAATTTTGGGTATGAAGGGAGCTTATTGGGGATGTTCACATTAAAATTTAATCAGAGTAACCTGCTCTTTGTTTACACTTTAATTTTAAGATTCTCTTTACATTCTTTCAGCTTCAGAAAGAGATATGGTATTAGGAAAACTTTTGAAATTAAAATAGGAAAATTACGATTTTGAAATAGACAAAAGAATGTCAAGGACCCTATATTAAAAAAATCACTAAATACTGTACTACAAATTACTTTGTGATACAAGCAAAAGAGCTTAGAAATTTGATGCTGCTGTGCGGAACAGTGCACAGAAGTTATTAGATCTTTATTCTTTGTTAACAAACTTCACTTATCAATTCTTCAGTATTCTGTACACAAAGAAAGCTATGGACAGCAAAAGAACATGGGCCTCAGCTCTGGAAGATAAACGGACAATGCGAAAAATGGCCAGCTCCTCTACCACCGAAGGGAAACCACCTTAACCTGCGATATTTGTGGACGGGAGTGTCTCTCCAAATTAGGGCTCCACAGCCACACGAGGAAGTGTGCGAGATGAACCATAGTCGTTCTATGACTGAATGCACACCTTCACTTCACCTATACATTGATCTGTAAAACCATTGGGGCACAAGATCTGTTGACTTTGTCCATTCCTCTCTGTCCTTTGCTTTGGATAGAAATTCATTCAATGACAGGACTGAAGATGATGCTAAGGTCATCTGTTTCTATGGCCAATGGTTAATAAGCTGCACAATGACTAACTTCCTTTTCTTTCTCCAAAATTAAGTCAGGTACCCATTTTTACATGTATCATTTATATACTACATATTTATTTAGCTTTTTCATATAGGGTGTCCATGGGCAAGTTTTGACTATATAAAGGGGACCTCGGGTCAAAAAAAGTTATTGAGAACCTCTGCTTTTTTTTCTCTAAGTGTTGGAGTTCTTGAAGAGCTTCATGTCTCAGTTACATAAATCAATATATTTTAACTGTGACTGACTGCCCTCCCCATATTATTATGTTGAACATATGGCCTTAACAGACAAAAAAAAACAACAGCCAATTTTATCTCCATAGAAATATTTAATCAAGAAAAAGATTATTAAAAAAAAAGTTTGTCGTAAGAAAAATAAAAATTATCAGTAACAAAATCCAACATATAGACAATAGATTCAGTTTGCGTCTGATCGAACAGACAATGAACACATCATTTCAGAATAAAAAAAAAACAACAATTACAAAGTTTAAAAATAAATATTTTGTTTTTTTTTTCTAAACAGAAATTATAACATTAAAGAAATAGCATTTTAATATCCATTATGACTAGTTGTCTCAGCATTTCACATGGTGTTATCAAATTATATATAGTCAATATATAGACTTCCAAATCGATAGGTCAAGTAACCTAAGTAAAGTCTAAGCAGAGGCTTACTTCTGAACTTCACAGGGTGAACACAATGTGCTTGGTATATCAGAAGTTCACATATATCACAAGTTCATAAGAACCATATGTAGATGACTTTATGCATGTAGAACTAATATCAACACAGTGCTTTAAAACTTGGAAACAGTTTGCAACATAAGAATCATACTACTGATCAGAACTAAGGCATAAGGAAAGCTTACATTTAATAAGACTCGCTTAATGTTACCTGGAAACAAATTTGTATAGAAGATAATTTTACTGTTACAGTTTGAATCATCTACCAAGGGCGTAGCTTGGAATTGGTCATCATTTGGGGGTGTTTGACCTCTTTGGGGGGCAACTGCATTTTGCGTTATATATAATGTAAAAGACTCAATTGGAAGCCCCCATGTGTTGTTATAGAAACCAAAGGCTAGATTTGTGTTGTTACAGAACCAAAAAGACTAGATTTGTGTTGTTACAGAAACAAAAAGACTAGATTTGTGTTGTTACAGAAACAAAAA